>JAPYZO010012914.1:0-14291 GCA_030522905.1 Torymus flavipes
AGCAAACATTCCTCAATGTCTTTAAAATTATTATATTCTAGTATTATATTTTATCTCAAATTTAGAGTTTTTATGATCTGCTTTATAGGCACGTAAAATACTTATTAAAAAATGTTTTATTTTGCATGGTCAATGCGTTATTACGTTAAAAAGCCTTAAATATTTCATTCTATATTTTATGGCACGATCTAAAAAAGCAATTTTATAACAAATTACAGATAATTGATTGTTACTAGGATTAATGCGACTTTATCACTTATAGATACAACAACAGATAAAATACAACATTTCTATTAGTGCCAAATGAACCGTGATGGAAATGTTATATTCTATGAAAATATGAAAAGTAATACATCCTTGACGATATAAATTTTTTTACATAAAACAATACTCTTTTGAGTCAAAGAAGCTTGAATTTAATTCATAAATAATTTGACAGGGAGCATCAAATCAGTCTTCTAGTCGCATTTCAGGTCTCACAAAAGAGGAAAAACAGAAAATCGTTGATTTGCACAATCAATTACGACAAAAGGTTGCTAGTGGGCAAGAGACTAGAGGAAGTCCTGGACCACAACCACCAGCAGAAGAGATGCCGAATGTGGTATGTAAAATAGATATAAAAATGTTTGATAATCATTGATATTTTATCTTATTTGATGCATTTTTAGGAGTGGGATGACGAATTAGCTGATATGGCGCAAAAATGGGCTAACCATTGTAATTTTGCCCATGACAGGAACAGAGAAGTCAGTAAGTAGTTTTTTGGTACTAGATCAAGCGAATAACATTTAAAGATAAACTCAAATTAGGGATTGGAAAAACGGTAACCTCCTATTGCATATACACTTTATGTTTAAATTGTTCATTACATTGAGAAATTCTTGTGAACTTTAATAATGTATTGGAACTAAATTTTCAAATCAGTTTTTTTTTTCAATGTCGTCTTTGAAATTTCTTCTGGAAAATGTAGTTACTTTAATTTACATATTTAGAAAGGAAGTTATCAACAATGCAAATTATTATACGAGCGAATTCACACTTTTTAAATTTACATATTTACAAATTACGTTATCAATATCGAAAATTATAACACGAGCAAATTAAAATAACTATTTTTACCGGAAGAAATCTCAAGACGGGACGACGAAAAAACTGATCGAAACGATCGATCTAAAACGCTAGTTTTATTAACACTATATAAAATTTAAAATATTGATAGATGTCAATTTCACATTTTTGGATTGTAAAAAGTCAAAAGATTATTCGAACAGAGCAAAAAATATTTAAAATTGTATTTTATATCTAATAAATCATATATGAATATTTTGACATTCTTCAGAATGTTATGTTTTGTAGACTTATAAAATATGAAATTTTTTATATTTTAGAACGCTTCAGAGTTGGTCAAAACATCGCTTACCTTGCCACTACGGGGAATGTCCATGATCTCAAACTAGAAGATATGGTTCAAATGTGGTACGATGAAGTACAGTATTTCAATAGAAATGACGTCGCGCGATTTAAGTAAGATTTTCTTGTACTTCAGTCATTTAAATCTTTTTTATCCTGAAAGACAAGCAAATTATATAATAATTATGTATGTTGTAGTATTTATAATAATGGATATTTTGTACTTTACAGTAATAGAGGTGCTAATGGTAATGCCATTGGTCATTACACTCAACTTGTCTGGGCGAAGTCCACTAAAATTGGCTGTGGCGCTGTAAAATATCGCGATGGAAACTTCAATAAATTCTTTCTCGTTTGCAATTATGGACCTGCTGGTAATATGATTGGAGATTCTATGTACGAGACACGCTAGTTGACTGGGCTATTGTTTTCGAATAGTTTCTAGGCTGCCTAGTTAAGATATTTTATATTAAATCCTCTTAGTTTTTATACGCCAAATGTATAAAGTACATGTTCATTTTTATAGGTAATTTATGTGAAAATACGTACAATTAAGATTGTATTAACGACAGGAATGTAACGAACAAAATTTTAATTTATACGTAATTGATAAATAAATAAGTATGTATTAAATAAAATATGAATGTATAAGGTACTGTTACAAATTATATTTTTACCTACTCGATGACTAAGAACCTGTTAATTATTCAATCAAAAATTTTAACTCACAACAGTAAAACCCAACAATTACTATAGAAAACTTTAACAATGTATTTCAAGAGGAAAACCCTGTATGAAAATACTGTGATTGATCTATGCTATAATTACGGGGAACCCTGCGTCAGTACAATTCATTCGCACGTTTGCAATTATCACTTTGTATAGTAACGCTAATGAATCACGTATGTCGCACTTTAGTCCAGCGCGATAAGATAAGAGCTGTGATTTCGTGACGAAAAGAGTCTTGCAATATAAAAGGTAGCGAAACAACCTCAAAAGTGCAAAGAGCGCGGAAGATTGAGGCAAAAATTGGCAGTTCAACTCTAGTCATTATGAAGAGAAACATTGTGTTAGTTTTGTTTGTCGTGGCTACAGTAATCATTGGGTCGAGTGCAGTTGACTATTGTCATATAAGTAGTTGTGGTACTAAGCCTCATACAGCATGCACGTATTCTGTAAGTTTGATATTTTGCTATTCTACATCAGAATTATCCTTATTCCAATAATAATTTTCACCACATTTTATCCATAAAATTGAGTAAAAGCAATCATATACTAATTAACATACAGAACCCCGGTCCATCAGCTCGATGCACGGGTTTACAAAGCTCTGGGCTGTCGAATGACGACAAACAGAGAATCGTTAATTTACATAATCAGCTAAGGCAAAAAGTCGCAAGCGGAAAAGAAACCAGAGGAAGTCCTGGGCCTCAACCTTCTGCAAAATCTATGCCCAATTTGGTATGTAATGTATTAGTTATTTATTTATTGAAAAGACAATCGTATTCGTTCAGAAAACTAAAGTAGCGAATATAATAATTGAACTTTAGGTATGGGACGATGAAATTGCATCGATTGCACAACGGTGGGCTAATCAATGCCAATGGGGCCACGATTCTTGCAGAAACGTCGGTAAGCTTGTAGAAGAGTTATTTTTATGTAACTGTATCTTATGTCACTGATCAAGACCATTAATCTTCTATAAAACAATGAAATCTTAGAACGCTTTTCCGTTGGACAAAATATTGCTTTCATGGGAACTACAGGAAATATTAACACAATCAAAGTAGAATCCATGGTTCAGATGTGGTATGACGAAGTCAAGGATTTCAGCAAAGACCAAGTCAAGCGATTCACGTAATACATTAATACACATAATACTTTTAATAAAAACATACAAATTAAATTTTTATCTTACGAAAATTAATTTTTCTAGAAATAAGGGTGCCGGAGGCAGAGCTGTAGGCCATTACACGCAACTCGTTTGGGCGAAGTCTACTAGGATCGGATGTGGTGGTGTGAAATATAGAGACGGAAAGTTCAACAAATTCTACCTTGTTTGCAACTACGGTCCGACTGGAAACTGGCTGGGAGAGCCGTTGTATGACTCTCGCTGATTGGAAATCGTGAGCACTTGTATGAAATCGCAATAAAATCTATTCAAAATAATATATGCAAAAAAAAGTTTATTAATTTTTGTGCTAGAAGAGCAAGTAATTCTTCAAAAAACAGTGCATAGTGACGTATAAGACAAAAGCATGTATAGTAACGGCATGCAGTATCAGCGAGGAAAAATAATAATAAGTATACCACCTACGTATATTACCTTGAATTCTTTCTTGTGTACACAGTACGAGTACGACCAAACACTGATAGATGATTAGAAAGTGATAATTAGTTACGAGTTGCCATTGATAAACTAATTAACTTTGAAGATAACAAATGCACAAAACGATACGATTTTTGGAATCATATTTCATATTTGAATAGTTAAGATGAATATTGCTACTCCAATTCTGAAATAAGAATGAAAACTCTAATAAATTAGACACAGCTATTAATTTTCTTCAACACCTCATCATAAATAGAACAAATCTCCACATCCACATTGCATTCCAATCCACTTCCCACCGATCGATATCTCTCTTCCCCGATTTCCGACCTTCCTCTCCTAAATATCAAAACTTCCCTACAAACACACATACAGAAACCCACCGACCGCAACTTTAAGTATATAGGTATAGGAGACCGGTAGCTCGTCCCGGACCTCCGACGGTGTCGCGATTGCTTTACGATTTCCCTATATTCAACGAAGTGCCTATATCCACGCGTCTTATCTGTCATCTATCGGCGGCGTGGAGGACGACGCAATAATTATATAGCAGGGGACGTTCGCCATTGTGCCGCTCGGTCGGTTTTGCGGCCGCCCGCGGGGCGCGCTGATTTATTTCCCCGCGGTGCGCTTCTCATTGTCGATCCCCTCCACTGGGGTATATAGCTCGCTCGCTCACTCTCGATCTCACCACAATGGCATATGCGCGAGTGTATATATATATATTTATATGCGGTGGTGATCGATCGCGAGAACATGTCAACGTCGGTTTTTACGGGGAAGGAGAGGCCGAAATTATGCGGCGGACGCGCCTAATTGTGTCCTCTTCCCTTTGTGCCACGAGGGGATGGCCATTGAGGCTGCGGGGATGGAATTTTTTTTTCCTGTGGGGTGCGAGGTACCTATAAGGTGAGTCGCGGGGTCGCGCGCACCGACACTGTGGAATCAATTTGAAAATCCACCGCGTGAGGGGTATATTGCCTAGATTCGAGTTGCGGTTGATATTGACGAATAAAAGTCAGCCTGCATCATTTCCGGTCTTTTCTTGCGATCATCGGCAATCAATATTTATATTGTTAATGGTCTTATTACTATTAATTGCTGGAAATTTTTAAAATTTATAATGGATTTAAGAATGTTTTTGTATAGTTTCTATTATGTATTTGTAAATATAACTCTTCAAATAATTTCAGATAAGAATGTTGTAGTCAAAGGAAAATTAGTATTTGAAATGAATTTACTGTTGTTACATTTATAAGAGATAATATTGTATTTCTACTACAAAAGGACCAACTTCTGTTATTAGATAATATAGGTCATATTGTAGATATTGAATAGACTCTGGGTAATAATAATTATGAGTCATCAAATTTGCATTTCTTAACACTTTTATTGATATGATCAAAAAGATATTTATGTAGAAATATTTTTATTTAACTTTTAATAATGTGATAAGCATCTGAATAGAAATTTTATTATCGCTTTTTGATAAAAGAAACTTAAACTGACAGAAAAATTTATTGATGATTGTATAATGAAGTTGTTTTCTATAGATAATTAAACCCAATTATTAAAAGTAAAATTATATATTAATAATTTTTTTAATGTATTGTATTTATGTAGGGGTTTTCCACCTGCAACCTATACTAACTTTTAAAATTCATACCTTCATTTTAATGATGGAAAATTTTATAGTGGATCCATGAGTCAAATTTCTATATCTGGGACACGGTTAGAAACTGTGAATTTGCACCATTTTTTTGACTATCACTTGGTGTCTGAATATTTTTTGTATATTTATGTAACAACATTTACTAGGTTTTCGCACCGAAAATACATTCAAGCCATCTAATCAACACTTTGTTAAAAACAACATAGTATGTAGGCTGAAAAACTAAAAACTAATGAAGCAGTTTGTAGTAACATAGTAAACGCATTCCCCTATATGCCGTTCATATCAATTTTTCCAAACACTCAAAATGCATGGTGCACGTGAAACCGTGCCACCTCGTGGTACGATTCACCTTGAGCACCAGAGCTATAGCGCGACGAATCGCACCCCCGTGGCGCCTACCTTTTCTCGACATTCGAGACCAGCAATCGCGAGTCAACGGTTATACCTGTCGTTGGAGACCTTTGGCCGAGATTTTCAGAGATTTATCGCTCGATTATCTCGGCCCGACGCCACGCTGTCTGCGGTTCTGTCTCGTGAGAATCGCTGCAGCGTGGTCAAAGTGACTCGGACTGTCACACTGCAACGTAATTGCTGTCTCGGTAAAAAGTAAGTACTAATGAGTAAATAATTTATAAAAAATTTTTATGTATATTTAAAAAATTACATTTAATATGTTATAAAATCGAATATGTTGCAAAAAACGTTTTGTAAAAGTGAAAAATTAAGTTCGACTGAGAAAATTTTTTGTATAAATTTATGTAAAATTTAATTTATTTTATTCAATAACCTCTGGACTACTGACTATACACTTTTGATGATAAAATATTTAGTCAAGGTTTTCATGTTATCATTGCCAAAAGGGATACTTGAAAAAAAAAATTATTGTGTAATAACGAAACTTAAAACACTTCTTATGTTGAAAGTGTATAATATAAGGTGTAAAATTAAAATTGTGAACATAAAACTATTCAAAAGTAAAAAACAAAGTAATAAAACAAACCAATAAATAAGGCAAAATTTACTGTTATCATATTAAAACTTTACAACAAAATCACGACAATTCTTATTATCATTACTTTTTAGAAATATTTATATAGTAATGATTTGAAAGAACTACTTATTTCTGCATTTGCGTTTTTATTACGTAGCATATAGGTATTTGGTAAGTTTATATAAATTTATAATTTATAAGCTTAATTCATAAGTTTACGAGATTGAAAATTCATTATCATATCTGTATGTTGTTTCACAAATTTTAATTAAATAATAAAAAAGTAACATTTTAAAATATCTATACTACTAATTGGTTATAACTTTTATTTTTACATAATTCAATATACAAATCAGCAGCTTTGAATTTCATAAATTTATAATTTGATTCACAAAAAGTTTGTGATGAGCCAATACTTTAGAAAAAATTTAATTGTTGCAGGTTTTCAGTGTCAACTTTTTTGTTTATCCAAAAAACATATGGCAATATTTAAATTCAATTTCTTATATTTCATTGAAATCATTCAAATTTTTCCTAATAGTAATTATTTGGTTCTCAAGATAAAAACAATTTTAGTTCAAACAAAAAGATAAAATTTGAGCGTGAGCATCTGCACAGATAAAAATTTATTGGTCTGGGGTATATATAAAGGTAATATGGATTTCTTACTACGTAATCGATTCTCAGATTGATTCGACAAGTAAAAAGTTCTCGAAGATGAAGAAATCATTTGGATTATTATTGGTAATATTAATTGTTGCATTCGTAAATGCAAGAAAGTATTGTGAGGATGAAGATTATCATCTTTGTAAAAAAGATACTCACGTTATGTGTCATTATACAAACGAACGATTTATCGTAAGTAATTTGATAATTTATTAAGGAATTTTAAAAAGGTCATCAATTTCCATATTAAAAAATGTTTAATTGTTACAGGTCAGATGGAAGTCCTATTGGGATTTTAGCTCCCCTGACCGAAGTCATTGTCCCAACTACCAGAAATACGAATTGACGCAAGATGACAAAAATTTTATTCTCAAATATCATAATGATAAGCGAAAGCTAGTCGCTAGTGGAAATGAAACTAGAGGAGCAAATGGACCTCAACCTGCTGCTGTAAACATACCTGATTTAGTAAGATCACTTTTATTTATTTATTAATTTCTACTTATTTACTTAATTCTATTTACACAAATTATTTGTTCTAACGGCGAGCGCCAATTTCGATTCTGCACAACAATTTAGGTCCTACACGAGTAGGTTAAAGTATTACTTTCCCGCACACATAGGTATGGGAACGTGGTAGTTTACATGTGCAAATCGGTGCGCAAATTTGCACTTTGCACCTATCAATAGAAATTTTTTTTTTTTTTTCGGTATTTATATTAATTCGTAGATAGTAGTACACTTGCAACGGGCACACTAGGGATGCGGGTCCTGGATTTTCCTACTCTTGCAGGAAACACTTCCTTTTAACAAATAAATAGACACGTGTCTCAGGGTTTTTCTGAATGGGCCCTCTTATTTTTTCTGCGGACCATGCAATCATTTAATTTTTAGTATTTTTTAAGGAACTTTCACATTTTACTGTATAATGACATTGGCTTTAATGAGAAACAAAAAAAAGTGCCCATTCAAAAAAATCCTTAGACACGTGTCTATTTATTTGTTAAAAGGAAGTGTTTCCTGCAAGAGTAGATAAATCCAGGACCCGAATCCCTGGTGTGCCCCTCGTTAGATTTGTCATTACTTTTTACAAGCTGCTCGTGAAAGATTATTATTTTTTTTTATATCACAATATGCTTTTTACTATTCGTATAGCCGAACTATTACAATAGTAGAAAGAAAACTTAAAGATCATTTTTTTCAGGAATGGGACGAAGAATTAGAGTACCTTGCTAAGAATTTGGTGTATCAATGTAATTGGGATCCCGCTAGTCATGTGCGAAAGTATCAGTGCAGTAATGTTGGTAAGTGCTATATATTTTTGCGAACTTCGCCAGTAAAACTGTATTTAGTGCATCTGTTTAATTGGCAGGCACAAAATATAATCAGCTTGCAGAATAATGAATGTTTATCCATATTCTTGCACAAAATTAATTTTATGTCTAAGAATTCGTGTTTTTTACGTTTATTTTCAGAACGCTTCAACGTAGGACAAAATGTCATCCTCACCGAAGAACGTGGTTCTAACAATCTAAAGATTGAAGACCACTTGAATTCGTGGTACAACGAAGTCGACAAATTCAATGGCAATAATGTTGACGAATACCAGTACGTTATTATTTAAAACTTATAAAATTGAAATGACTTTTAAAATACTGATAAGCTTCATATTATGATATACAACAATGTTTATTTTAGTTGGGATCAATCTACTCGTCATTACACACAAATGGTCTGGGCTGACACTACTAAAATTGGTTGTGCTTACATAACTTATATTAATATAGTTAAACATGTACGGAAATACACTACTAGATTCGTTTGCAACTACGGTCCGGGTGGCCATGGAGAAAATCGACCAGTTTATATAAGAAAGAACTAAACTTTAATCATCACTTGTAATATTTTATTTATACGAAAACTGTGTTAAAAAGATGCTTCATATAATTTGTCGTGATATACATATAATTAATAAGAAAATTATATTAAAATACTTAACTTATCTTATTACTTTACCTTCACGGAATGTTTATGTACAGAATTTTTCTTCTATTCTATCTCACTTTTTTAATTTTTCAATATTTTTCTCAAAAACTAACCAACAAATGAATTCAAATTTCTACAGACTATAGCTATTTATATTCTGCATTATCATGATTCTTCTCCAAAAAATTGACATTTTAGTTTGGGAGTTATAAAAAAAAACACGTTTTTGTTAAAAACAACAGAACCGTGATAGCTACAAAATTTTTTTTTAGAAAATATATGTATTTTAATTCTCTTTCGAATGCTACTCATCCCATTAAAATATCTTGATCCTATCATTAAAAAAAAGCAAAGTAAATTTTTCGAAAATCGAAAATTCGAAATAAAACAAAAACGCATCGGTTCACACAAAAAAAAATGAAAAGAATTCGACCCGTCCAGTTAAAATCGACCGTGTAGGGGCTAAGATCCAAGCGTATACATACATATACATCCATACAAACATTTTTCGAAAACCATATATTTTGATTTCTCACACCTCTTATTTCTAATATTGTAAAATTTTACATTTAAATTTCAGAGAAATTAGGTTCGTTTTTTATAAGTAAGCACTTGACTACAAACATCGTGTCATACCGACGTGTCTATAAAAAGAAATCTAATAGTATTTCGTAGACAATTTGGTATTGGGTACTCTTAACTCTAGACCTATTCCTCTATTCTCTCTTATAATTACGGATCAAGTGACGATACAGAACACTAACCAGTTTATATAAGAAATAATTTGACTATACTATAGACAAAACTTTGCACCATTTTTGTTTTCGTAACCTACCAACCCATTACTCTCACTAACCAAATCACGAATAAATTGGCTTCACAACAATTAAATTCCTCATTTTTTTCAGATACGAGAAGAGATGAGTCAATTTTTATTTTGTTTAATTTATATTGTAAATTATACTGTTAACTTGTTATATTTATTTGTAATCCTAAATCTCAAAATAAAATTTATTCCATAACATTTTTGGGATTAATAAAAATCATACAACCATATAAACGACTAATAAAATTAATATCTATCAAGTTTGTTCAAAATATATATTATTATCGTAAAATTATAAGATACATTACTATGGTTCACTGTTCTTCTATTCCAGCATTCAATAAGGTATGATGCGTCTTTAATTCAACGCAGTCGGTAATGTAGAAAACCTATGTTCAATCATATTACCATATGACATTCGTTATCGGTCATCGTTAAATTAAAGCCAAAGCTTTAAAAGATAAATGAGAATTTCAATAACTTAAATAAAATATTTGATATTTAAAAGTATTTAAAAGTATAAGTATAAATAAATTATTTAACAAGAAATTTCGATGGAATTTATGTAACGATTGAAATATTCCAGTTTTATAGTCTTATATTATAAACTATCGCTTGAATTTAAATTGTGAAAATATAAGAGATAAAAAATATAGGAATATAAGTAATAATATAAGTAATAATATTTTTGTAAGAATATTAATCACTAAGTAGTTGTTCGTTGGTTCTATGAACAGAAGAAGATTAAAAAGTTACTTAAATTAATATCAAACAATTATTAATAATCTTGTTATAATTATTATCTTAAACCTATAAACTGAATTTAATATGATCTAGTAAACTGTTGTTTTAATTTAAATAATAGAAAATTGTAAACCTTAATTTATGAGATATATAATGAATAAAAATTACTTTAAAATTTTTTTAAAGTATTATTAAATATTCAATTTCATTTTGTATAAAAATTATGATTTATTGGAATTTTTCTATTATGGTAAATATGAAAGGAAGGAAATGAAGAAAAAACTTTACGATATGCGACGAGAAAATATCGTTGAAAAAAATCGCAATTTTTCCTTTGAAATACGTAATCATATATATATATATATATATATATATATATTTTTATACATTTTGATATTTATTATACAGGAATGATAAGTACTCAGAAATTCTTTAACATATGCATATTAACATCTAAGATACTCAATAAAATGCTAACTTCACATTGTTTTCATTTCTCATTATTTCACACTCAATGTTTTTTTCAAAAATGTTAACATTTAATTTTAATTGTTTAAAATTATTCATCTAAATACAAGTATGAACTCTGACAAAATTAAATATCCAAATTCTATTTCGCTACTAGCAATGTGAAATGTTTGACCTCTTAGGCGTCGGTATATGCATCGCGTGCCTATCCTACTTATGCTGTATATACACAACCTCTTTCGTAAGTTCTTAAATAATTTCTAATTTTCAGCATTCGAGTACAGGTTTTGACATAGACATTCAATAATTATAGAGTATAATAGATAAAAACGAAAAATCTCTACTATTAACCTGTTATCTAGTTCTCAAACCATCAGAAAGTATTCTGATCAAGTTTCAAAAGTTTATTTTTAAAAAGGAAAATTTATTTGTGTTGCGACTTATGTATTTTAATTTAACACCATGTTGTATGCATTAAACCGCATTTATTATTTTAAATAATAAAAACTTTTCTTTATTCATAAAATTAATAAAGCACTCTGTCCAGAGAACCTCAAAGAAGCATACGCGAAATCATCTATTTCCCATAAAATCTACATAGCATTTTGCATCAATATTTAGATTTCGATATGGATTATTTTCGTCAGTAAATTGTTGAAAACAAATTTAAACGCTCGCTACTTGGAGTTTTTGCGTACACACCTCTACCTTTAAAAAAAGCCTTCTGACTTAAAAACTTTATAATCATACGAAATTCCAGGTGAGTGTTTCGCCAAAGAAGCGCCGGAAGAAGCATCCGGGCTCCGCGCAAGTGATCTACCGCAGCCCCGTTGTGCTGCCATGTAGGGATAATCAGGATATATCCGTGGGTTCGACCTATACCATGCCATCGGAGACGTGCTCGTCGAGGCGCCGCTGCTCCTGTACAGAGGCTGGCCGCGTCGAACAGAAGAATCTTCTGCAATCGGGGAAGGTGCCGAGCAGACGAAAGCTGTGTCTTGTTGCTGCTTCGTTTCTGGATTTCGAAGGGACCGACAGCGAGTGTAATGGTATGAGTTGCTAAAGAATATATTTTCATAGTGATTATATGTTTGATGGCAATCTTTAATTATAATAACAACACACGCAAAATAAGTTTCAGATTGTATTTATTGATTGTTCATTTATTTTCAAATTTCACGAAATATACTCAAGTGTAATAACCCTTATATATTTTTATAGTTTGTTTAATTTTCATGAGATATTTAATAGATTTGATGATTTTTCCACAGGAACAAAGTATAAACGTACAAACGAAAAATACTGCTACAGTTCAGCCGGTCAAAAACTCTCGACTTGTGAAGTCTTGCACGGCAAATTATCAAGGCAAACTGAATGTCGAGCATGAAAATTTAACATAGCTAAACTATGTAAAGTCATATCGAAAAATTGTGATTATAAACAATGATTAATATGTTCAATATTTTAATATAATTCATAATAACATTGCTTTTTAAACAATAAATGTATCGTCATAGTGAAATCGTCTTAAGAAATTAAAAATTAAATACGTCTAGATGAATAACTGGCTATTATTTACGGAGAAAATTAAAATTAGAGTAAAACAACGAGTACAAGTTTACAAAAAATATATCGTTTATTATCAACACTACTTTAGAGTGTACATCTTCGAAATAAATTTGAGAAATAAATTTGATGGCTTATACAGAAACAATATCAAATCTGACAATAGGGCATAAGTACACCCATCATACATAAAATGTCATTCGAAATCATTCACACCACACATAAAAATTTATCACAACAAATCCTTCTCACAATAGCCTCACGTCCAAATCGTTCACACAATCCTCGGCAAAAAAATGACTTAGCGCTCTCTCGCCGCAGCAAACATCCGCGATGCACGCATTTTTCCATCGAGGCCGTCAACAGCACCGGCTTTTTCTCTCTCTATATCCCGCAGGGCTCGCTGCGGTCGAGGAAAAAAGTGTCCGGCTCGCGAGAAGACGATTTATTTATCCGCTGCAGTTCGGTGCATGCGCGCAACGAAGGACGGGTCCAGGCTCTCTCTCTCTCTGTTTCTCTCGCGGCATTGGGAAGCATGTGCTTCCGGTCCACCTTGAGCAACGGCAGCGCGCGACTGCAATATAAGCGAGAGTGCAGCAGCTGAAGTGTGTGCCGATCGAGAGATGGCTTATTCATGATGGCGGTTTTTTTTGCGATGCGGAGAGAAATGAATCTTAATAATGAATTGCGGCCAGACATTTTCGCGCTTTTTTTGGGTTTGGGAGGTGATGTACTGACGTGTTGATGTTTTGGGTGACAAAAAAGCAGATATTTACGAGGAGAAACTTTATTTGTGGTATAGTAGTTAGGATATGAATTGTGGCCGGGAGGCAAATTTATCTGGCATGAAGAAACGCTTTATTTTTACGATTTAATCAATATTAGTAAATGAGTTATATGAATCTTTCAATTTTAGGATAACTGCTATCTTACTTTATTTAAAACAATGAATCTACTTGCATTATTAATAATGATGTAAGAGTAAATAATAAAATTTTATAAAGAAATACTATGTGGATACCTTTAGTCATTTTTTCAACCGTAAAATTTGATAATATTCAAATGCTGCTGCGAAAAAGTCGTTCATCCGAATCGCCAGACACGCACGCGCATACCTATACACCAGTTGCTCAGTACCGCGTGGATAATTTGTACTTTCCGTTTTTAGCCTCATTGGACGCACGCTGACTTTCGTAAGGGGCACACTTTCGCAAATTGTTCTCGTCCCTGATGTAATTGAAAAGAAACAAAATACTTATACTGTTGTAGTGAATGAGTCAGAGGTAAAAATGGTTCCATAAATATTGTTAAAGAGTTATCTTTACTGTAGTCATTATATAATTAAAAAATTTTCATACTTCTCACCAATTATTTTGCTCGTCGATAGTTGACTGCCCTTTCGAGCCCAATGGCTGACTCACGCGCCGAGTCTTGTCGGGGCAAGTAAACGAGTTCTCCGGTGGTTTATTTTGACAATTATTTGACTTCAAAACAAAACAGCTTCTAGAGGCGTTTATGCAGCTCGACTCTGCGGAACACGTGCGTCGACGTAGTCTTTTACCTCCATTGTTATTGGACTTGCAATGTGGCGGCAGTTTGGGCACTGGTTTAAAGGAACACTTGTTCG
>JAPYZO010012919.1:0-11966 GCA_030522905.1 Torymus flavipes
CGTGCTATAAAAATAGATTTTTGGTTTTATTGTTGACGTCTATTGCTATATGTGAAGGCATATTGGTTAATTGAAATCTTTACTTAATCATAATCTCTCTCGGAGATATTAAAATTAAAATTCTTGAATAATACCTATTTTCGACGGAACAACTGCTGAAATTTTTCATGAAATTATACAAACGTTTCTTCTGTAAAAAAAATTTGCGTTCTCCTCGCCACCCTTAGGATGCCCGTCTAATTATCCATTTTCTTTTTTATTATCGCGCGCAAAGCAGGCTACCGGCGAACTCGCTACCGTTGACCCTGCAGCACTTCCTCAAGTTCTCGGCGGAAACGATAAAGCGCGAGGCTGTCATCGAGTCGTCGCCCCTCGGCGATGGCATGGAAGTTACTGGAGGTGGCGGTTCCGACGGCCAGACCGTGCAGATCACGGTGGCAGGCGGTGAGACGGAGATTATGCCCGATGTCCCGGAGGAGGCAGGCGGCGAGCCCGGCGTCAAACCCAAGCGCAAGAAGAAGTACAAGAAGAAACCACCCAAGCCGAAGAAGCCCAAGCCCGGACAGGTGAGTTGAGAGAGAGAGAGACCGACGGAAAGAAGTGTAAAGGTGTCGGGGGCGGTTCTATCGAGAATCATCGGCTTGAACGATATCTCAATTTTCTTTGTCTTTGGCTTTTGGTACGGGTTGGTTTTTTCGATGTTGGATCGTTTTGTGCACATTCATTTTTTATGTCGAATATGAGAGATACGAATAAATATGTTGATTATTGTTAAATCGTGAACACTACGGTTGACAGCTGTATTTCATGATAAAGAGAAGTCACTGTTGAATTCTTAGAGCTGGTGATTTTACATAGAACAGTCGTAATATACATTTGTCATGTTCATGTGAGGAACACCAATTTTTTACAATGCGTATTTTTCTCTTTTTCTTTGTTTTGACACACTCATACACTTGCGATGGTACAGATGAGCTACGTCGAATGTCCCGATAACTCCAAAAGTAGACGTTTTAAGGTACAGCTGTGTTTTTTAAAAAATATACTTTTTTATAACGCTTGTGTGAACGTTTCTTTTATGAATTCTGTTCCGTTCTCATTTTTTTTTATTTCGTTCACGACAATCCTTGAGTTCTTTTGTTTATTGGTAAAAGATACACTGGGACTATGTAAACTTTTACTTTTTGGAGTTGCTTCAAGGAAAGAAAGACATTCTTAAAAAAAACACTTAAGAAGCACAAGCCCTTCAGTGTATGACTGAGTGTGCAATTGCAGATGTAACAGAAAAAAATGGTCCATAGTCCAGTGGTTCAATTTATTACCGATTAGACAATGTTAAATTATAAGTTAGAGATAACTATATTTTCTAAATTTTACATGTTGTTTAGACCATTAATCACATGTTTAAATTTTTTTTTATATATATATATTTCTTTTTACTACACAGTAGACACGTTATTTTTTGTTTAATTTAATTTATTTTATCAACCACTCTTTTTTTTTAATTGGCAATTATACAATAAATAAAGAGAAACTAGTTATACAAAAGACAGTTTATTTTTTGCTTTATTTGGTAAACCGATCAATGAATATGATTTCCGTTATTAAAATACCATTTACTTATTCATTGAAGATCATATATCTGTGTATGAGGTACAGCATAGAATAATCTTACCATTAACTTGTCACTCGCTTGATTCACTGGCTGGTTTACCATGGCTGTATATATCTTCATTGAGCTGTTATTCATAAAAACATTTAGTTAGTGCAATGCAAATGTACATCACAGACCTTTCATTTGTTCACTTGTTCGGAACCTAGAAAAGTAAAGCTTAGATTTTCTTTTAGCTTCTGTTACCACGATGTATTTTAAAAATGCTATAGCTTTAAACATTCATTGAAATTTTTTCAGGTGAGCATCGTCACCGCATTAGACGGCACGACACTGTTCTGCTGTCCCCAGTGTAACATGGCTTACCCGGAGAAGGAGCTACTCGAGCAGCACTTGATCGGCCACAAGATCGAGAGGCGGTTTATTTGCGATATCTGCGGTGCTGGCCTCAAGCGCAAGGAGCATCTCGAGAGGCACAAGCTTGGCCATAATCCGGATCGTCCCTTCATTTGCTCCGTCTGTATGAAGGTAAACTGGTTTAACTTTAGTTCTAAAAGAAATTATAGTTTTGCTTTATTTTTTCATCAGTTTAGTTGAAGTTGCATTTTCCGACATGGATTTAATGTTTAGATGGCATTAGAAATTTTTTAATAAATATCTAGATCAGTTTAACGCAACTCAGTTACGCAACGAGTTAGGCATATGTTTCACGCACTGCCACAATCTATATACGATTAAAATGTTATTCAATTTTGATCTTTTGCAGGTTAAATTTAAATTACTTCGTTAAATCATAGAAAGTTACAATAAGCATGTATATTACTAATAAACACAAACTTAACCATATTTTCTCAATCATTCACAGGGCTTTAAGAGGAAAGAGCACTTGAACCTGCATTTCGTGATACACAGCGGTCAGAAGACAGAGGTGTGCACGGAGTGTGGCAAGGCCTTCTACCGAAAGGATCACCTGAGAAAGCACGCGAGGAGTCACTTGGCGAAACGCGCCAAGGAGAGCGACCCTCTGTCGACAGACACGACGACGCAACAGGTACAAGTTCAGGTACAAGGTCAAACGGTCGAGCAGCAGCAGCAACAACAACAGCAAGAGCTCCAGCAGCAGCAGCAGCAACAACAACAACAACAGCAGCAGCAGCAGCAACAACAACAGCAGCAACAGCAGCAGCAACAGCAACAACAACAACAGCAGCAGCAGCAGGCTGTTCCAGAGGTGCAGCAGATACAGATACAGGTTAGTTGTGGAGGCTTGTTGGAAGTGTTTGGTTGTTCAGTTTAATTTGGCTAAGAATTTTTTTCGAGGGGTTCTGGAACTTAACAGCCAATTCACTGGGATGTTAAGTCTGTGTAGCTATATTCACGAGGTGGTGAAGAAATGGAGCTTTCTTTTTTTATATTGTTAGTAAATATTTAAGTGAATAATATAGTGTTTAAACGCAATCATTAATGCAACATTCAAACGAAGAAATTCATTGCGTGTTTCTATTGTATATAACTCTATCATATTACATCTATTGGCACATATTTCACCTTCACTCTTGTCGCAACTCACAACTAAAAATTAACTAATTGCAATTTTTTTATACAAGTATAAGTTACTAATGTGTGTACATAAGCAAATCCATTCACGAAATAATTTATTAACAATATTAGGCGAGAAGAAAGATGCACCTCTTCCCCGTCTATAATCATCACAATTTCTCATGATCACTGTTACTAACAACGGGCTTCTTTGTCCATGATTCGCTCCACTAATTTAGCGCGTCATGTACCTTTCGAAACCTCAGGTGGGCCAGGGCTCGCAAGCACAAATTCACCAGATCTCGGTGAGCGAGCAATCAACGGTAGTGTTGCCCACGGCTGCCGAGACAGGAGCTATGACACTTCTTCATCACCAACAGCAGCAACAACAACAGCAGCAGCAGCAACAGCAGCAGCATTAGCGACGCCACAGACGATGACGAAGACGCGCGGGTTGGCGTCGACCGACCAGGGACTAAAAATGTAACAGTGTTAATGCGTGCATACGATTGGCCACACGTGCGTGCGAGGAAGTACGCCACAGTTGGCTAAAATAAGAAAAGGAATGAAAGACCGAGCTCTTTTCAAGATAATGATCGCCTTCTTGACACACGGCATCGCACACGCGAGTCTCATACTTCGAATTCGCTGTGAATCTTGAGTGCGTGTAGCGCCGCGCGGTTGTATAAAGTTGAGTTGCCGATGCACAAGGTGGCTGATGACTAGTTGCGTGGCACGCGAAAGAAAGAGAAGCATTTTTCGTAGTTCTCGCTGCGAATGGACTGTCGGGCTCTATGTGGACATTAATCAACATAGGCGAGCAGCTTTTTGTTTTTACTGTTGTTTTTTTTTCTTCCGATTGTAATCTTGAGAAAAAAAGGGAGAGGGAGCGAGCGAGAGAGAGAGGGCGAGAGGGAGAGAGGGGGTGTTTATACTTGTCCAATATACTGTTTGATAACAATTTAATTTAAGGAAAAAATTATTTAAGATTTACTTTTTAAAGAAGATTTTTAATATATATATTTTATATCGTACATTTAACGGAGGTGTAAATGTTATCAAATAATATTTTGGATAACTGTAAATATATATTTTAAAATTTATATTATAGCCAAATAAGGGTTCGCTTATTATTATGAACATTCAAAGATTCTAATTTAATAACAAAAGATTATAAATCATACGATTATGACTGAATCTTAATGAATGATTAAAGTTCTTAGATTATTACAGTGAAATAGATAAATACATTTTTATTAGAGATTTATGTTATGCAAGCAGGAAAGGATAGCTTTATATTTGTTTTTTTACCGAAGTCTTTTTATGTAATGTATGCTTGGGTTTTTTTTCTGTCACGTATTGTCTTTACCTACTTGGACACATTAAATAAGGACATACGAGGGTTGGGCTTTTGAATCATTTTTTAATTGTCTGGAATATCAAAAAATTATTATCATCAGTTTTGATCAGTTATACGTTTATTTAGTTTCTCGTAGGCGATTATTCAAATTTTTTTGCAATGTAACTGACAACACCATTTTGGAAATTCTTTAATAATCTAAATGCGAGATCATTTACATACAAAATTGAAAGCTTAATAAAGGCAACATAAGAACAATAATGATTGTTTATTATTATATTATTAATTATTGTTTATTATTATATGGCATTAAATACGAAAATCCTGAGACACCTTAATTTTGAGACATTAAAAAAATAAAGTAATAAATTACAATTGATAAAGAGTCATTTGCTTTAAAATAAAGTGATATTTATACCATATTTAATATAAAATTGTGATAAACCATTAAAAAATAAAATATTGTGCTCTTACAGAACTTTATATTTTTAGTAGAATGTTAATTATTGAAAATGTATTTTTTATATTAGTTTGCTTAATCATTTGATTAAATAAAACAGGTTTATCATAATGATTTTTTAGAGTTCAAAGTAAATATAATTTCATAAATTTATATAGAAATTAAAAATTAAAAAAAGAAATATATATATATGGTATTTATATAACAAAACAACTATTTTAATCACTTCTTTATTATTACCAAATAGCTATCAGTTCCTGCTTGAAAACAAAGTAATTTTTTGTTATCTTACTAGCAAAGATGTACTAATTATAATGCACGCAGCTAGCATCGGCTAAATAGGGTTGACTTTTTGTCGAGTACTTATTAGTAATGTATCGATATCAATTCACTTTCGTTGTGATAATGAAATTTTTGAAAAAATATATTTTTTTTGAAAAAACATTCGAAAATGTTGAAATCATGTTTACAAAACAAAATATTTTTACGAATTCGTAAAGTCAGCACTCACCGTCAAAATATAATCAGAATTTAATTTTGTAATCGACAAACCAGTCAGTTACTCTAACAGGAATTCGAAGAAAGATACCACAAAATCCGGGCGGATAGTTTTTGTATGGTTTAACAACATGCGACGCAATTAAAACTTTGTTTTGTACATTATGATGTTAAAATAAT
The DNA here is from genome assembly GCA_030522905.1 of Torymus flavipes. Lineage (NCBI taxonomy): Eukaryota > Metazoa > Arthropoda > Insecta > Hymenoptera > Torymidae > Torymus > Torymus flavipes. Next base: position 5,650 of record JAPYZO010012919.1, read on the forward strand.
TATCGATCCGACAAATGAAAAATGTTGTATGGGTGCACCGTGTTGTTGCGGTATAAAAACTCTAAATGTGTAAGGAAAAAGATTATATACATAAGTATAAATAAGAAGTCGATACGGAAGAAAGGTACGCGTTGTAGCGTACATCTATACCGGAACAGGAGAATGATCTTATACATATTATATATACATAGAAATATATATATATATGTATATATTACAATAAATCATAGCAAATATATAAATATATTTATATATATTTTTAAGAGTGCTTCGATATTCAGTAATTGGTTCACTATGTGGCACGGGTTTAACTTCGATTGTACCATTTTCATATATTGTATAGCCTATTGACAGCGAGCGGAGACACATTTTTACATAAGTATCGATTTATGTTTCTTTACTATTATTTTTCATAAGAAATTCAATGCGATAAATTTTGAAATCTTGAAAAACTAGTAATTACAATGTTTGAATAGTACTGCTTGCATTAATTAAAGAAATAGCCTTTTATGATATTACTCATAAATATAAAAGTATTGTACAATTATTTTCGTTACAAGTTTTACAAAATTGAAAGAAAGTTAACGCATTTATGCTTTATACCTATTTTCAAATACATTATCGGTCAGCTAAATACGTGTTGAATCAAATGATAACATAAGTATATTTTGTAAAATCTGTATCTGATTTACTACTTGGTGCATTTTTATAACCTTTGATTATGTTACGTGCGCTGCCAAAAAAGGGCATCAATACTGTATATTTTTATGACAGAATAAAAATTTTCACTTTTAAATATACCACTAATTAAATTATTACAATATCAAAGAGAATAAAAAAACGAATGTGTCGACGATTGTCGGATGTACAGCGAATGAATCGATAGATGTAATCGAGTGCGCATATTTATTTTTATTATTTTTTTTTTCTTTACATAAGTACATGTTCTTCAATTTGTGTAAAAAGAAGTTTGATAATTTAAAAATATCTTAATTTGAAATTTATTTTAATAACTAATTCGTTTACTGAATTTTTGTATTAGTTATTGTATGTGTAAAGGTAACAAATTTTAAAACACCGTTTTTTCTTTAAATATTGGATTATTAAAATAACATTATTTTTTATCAAACTTCTTTTTATGTCTAATTTCGAAGTACAAAAAAAGTATATAAACATTGTAAAAAAAATAACTATAAAGACAAAAATGATTAATATGAGATGAGCCGAATGTGAATGGATACTTGATTATCTATACATATTATTTAACTATCTTCTAATATCTTTTTTAATATTTCATGCCGCTTCGTTAAAAAAATATCAAAGTCTTAAAAAAATTAGCGCCAGTATTTGACAAAAATATATATTTCTTTAGATGTTTTGTAGATAAAAGCTGTTATTCCTAATTATCTTACAATGCCACATGCGTTTGGAGATGCATTGAATATAAGACTCATCGAAATTGGTAATCTGTAGTAATAAATTATCAATGCCTTTTTTAATTAAAAAAAAATTTTTTATAATTCCTTTTTCTATAGAATTTATGTATTAATACTGAACTAAAGCATAAAGATGTAAATACTAAAGTTAGTGAGTAAGGATCGGTAGTTTACTCTTGTTTATTGTTTACTTTATAATGAGAATTTAATTACTTAATTAAATTACTATAATTTTTGTTAAAATATGGTTATATGAAATTGTATACGGAATAAAACGACACAAATTTAAAAAATGACTCTGACGATTGTGTAAAATAAATAAAATGCATTTACTTCGACAAAATCTTGCGCAGCATTTTCCTTCTAAAATTGCTTCTCATAAATGCAAGTTTGTTATTCTAGCTTTTTCACTTCTACGTACAAACAAACTTTTTCTTATCGCCAGAAGCATATTACGTCGATCTTAAATAGTTGTGTGTAAAACAAAATTAAATTGTGCGAAAAATCCAAATAGTGGTTTGATAGATCTGCAACAAAGTAAAGTAAAGCTGGGTTGCAAAATTTCAAAGAGAATTAGTATCAATTTATCACAAAATTAAAATGTATTGTGTATACCTAAGGCAAGCATTCGTGTATGCCCTATCAATTATTTTTATTATAAAACTATCAATCTAAGGCAATGGGTATAGAGAGTAGAACAAATACGATTACTATTTTATTATTATTTTTATTATAATTATTATTACTATGATTATTGTATCGGATTAGCGATTATTCTAAGTAATAACGGATAGTGTATAAGACATTTTCACTGTTACTTACATAAATATTGGAAAAAAAGGCTAAAAATAAATCGTACATTTAATATAAAAACCCAATATAAAAGCTTCTTTGTTTATTTTTTCATTTGTCACATAAATGTAAATACGATGACTTTAAAACAATCATAATATGTATAATATTTTATAAAAAAAATAAGTATTTAATAAACGTTAATGACTTTAAAATAATTTTAATTTCTTATTGTGCCAAACTGTTTAAATTTAAGTTAGAGAAAATCAAGATTTATAAATATTTAGATAGAAAATTGGCCGAACTTTTACTTAACTTTTGTTGTAAATGATACATACCTTATTGAAAAGAATATTAATTTTTGATGAGGCCCAAAACTGTATCTTGGCCTAGATCTTTAGTTTGAAGACAAGAAAATATTTCAAGATTGTAATAAGTATTTATACATTCTGCGCCGTTTGATTTGTTGTTATTATATTATCAATGCTCATTTCTTGGCATCAAAATAAAGAATTTCGGTCTTGGTAAAGTCATGGGCATCAGGGCAGAGATAATACATGTAAGTCTATATGTTTATAATACATAGTCTATTTTTGCAATTCGTATGATGATTTTTAATATAAAATTTTACAAGAAATGATTCTTGTACTATAATAACGACAAGTTAAACATCGCAGTTAATATTTTTAGAAGATCAATTGAGTTTCCTTTTTTTTTTGGAAAAGTATCAGTTTTATTACTTTTATGGAAATTTCAACTTTGTCATTTAATAAATTTTAATCATAAAATTCACTTATTGGAAATTCAAATAAAAACCTTTCCACCAAGGTATGCCGTACCAGTCACCAATAGTTAGAAGTTTAATGATTTTGCGGAGATAGTTTATCCGAAGAATCAGTCGTACTTTTTCTAAAATTTACTAACGTTATTACATAAAGAAATAACCTAAAAGTTTTGCACGAAAATTAAGTCGTGCGCTACTTGTCATTACAGTAAGTGAATGTTACGTTTTTTCGAAAATAAATCAGTCATAAACTTATTTGAGAAACATGTTTTATATAATAAGATGTGATTTTTAATGAAACTTACCCAGAATTTTAGCTAGGAATGGATTATTTCAATATAATGTCTATATAGAATAAATTATATTAAGCCCCATTTACTTTACTAATCAGTGATCCCTACACGACTAATCAATTACGCTCTTTATACCTTTTTTCTTAAAATATATTATATAAAATTGATAATCAACAATGCCTTCTGGAAATTCTTTCAAATTATAGCGTCATGTCCGAAACAATAACAAAAGCCCCATGTTTATAAGCATCTAATTCTATAAGAAGATAAAGTGACAATATCAATCAAATATGAAAATTGTTTGTTTTATCTAAACCGTTCGTTTTGCCAAAAGAAAGAATTTGTAAATTATGCCAATATCTCCATATCGGCAAAATCATATGCTGTTTTATTACATCTAATTAATTGATGATGATTCTAGTTTGCCTTTAACGTTGCGTAAACTTTTTAACTCGGACACTTTTCTGTAATTATCAAAAATTAAAATTTATGTATGTAATTCTTATAAACCGAAATAATAAAATTTAGATCTTTTCGTTGTCATTTTACATAAAATAAAAATGAATACCGATGCTCTAGTTACTGTGAACTGTCTCCAAATATAGACCTACTTTATGATGACGAACATTCCAATAAGCGAAAAGAATATTTTGATGCTTTGGATCAATATCAACTAGAGCAGTAAATGTTAGCTAAATCGTATGACATTTCTACACTTATAATATTTTTACATATATATTAAAATAATCTGGTAGTTTTTTTTTTCATTTAAAAAGTATTAACAATAATTTTCTGTCCGAGTACTTATTTCTCACGAATTTTTGTCTCAATAAATTGTTCAAAAAAAGGTCAATATACTTATATTGTGAAAATCGGAAGTTTATAAGTATTTCTTAAAGTTTTCAATAATTTTTTTAGTTTATTAAATTACTTAATATACTAATTGCAAAGTGTAGGTAATTTTAACATATTATTTTATTATTTACTTTATTTTTTGATAATAATTTTTTTTTTCACATACTCTAGTATGTAGAAGAGTATATAGAAGTCCTACAAGCAACGTTTTTCTTAGATCCACTGTTGCAATTATAATAAGATGATGGCTCGAACGACAGCTTTTGATTTCATATACATATGTAGTTGCCTCACTTGACGGGTTTATTTACGTTATTTTCGATGGCAACTATTGAAAAAATACTGACATTAAAAATTAAAAATATTGTAAATATTTTTTCTCAATTATCAGGGTGAAAACATCAATCTACACGTTTCCAACAATGTTTTAATTAATTCATTAATTAATTGAACAATTTATAGTATAAGAAAAACGATTGTGACAGTCTTTCAGCTATCTAAAGCAACGGCAATCTTCTTCCAGTGGAGTGGACATGCTGCACCTTTCTCTACTCAAAGGATATCTACCGCTGTTTCATACTAACAGTATGTAAGAAGACTATAATTTTTTTCTTTATATCATATAAAAATCATTAGCGGTATGAAGTTTATAAATTAAGTTTCTGTTGTAAATATAATCTTCTTGTCAGCCCCCGCTGTACATAAAACTGTGCTCGAAGACCGTAGTTTTATATAATACGCGAAATAAAAACAAACTTGGTTGCATCGTTCTACTAATTTTTGCTGCTGCTCCTGAACTATATTACCAGCAGTTTTTTCATTCACTATATAAAAGAAAATACGACGGAATTAAATATAGTTATAACATGAAATTTAAACAAAATGGCAGCGGTTTTTATTCATTATGATTATTGTGTTTTATCATAATTAGAATAGTAAAAGAATATAAAAACCGCTAACAGTTGTCACGGAAGTTTCCGTCGATCAGACAATTTAATACAACTAATTCTAGAGAAAGACGAAACACCGTCGCTTCAGTAAAATAATAACTACCTATATAGCTCGCGATGCACTTGTCATGGCATCGCGACGAAACCGCGGGTCCGTGAATTCGCGTGCCGCTCGTCGTTTCTTTTTCACGTTTTATTATGAAATTCCCACGCACCTAACACAATAAAGCAATAAAAATAAATTAAAGTATTTACAAGAGAATTTATTGAGAATTACAAAAGTGTCAATAGAACACTAAAAAAATGTATCTACTTATAAAAATAAATTAAAGTACCAGCTAGAACTGTGACTATCTACGATCTTTACATACAGTTGGAATGGTATGTTCGTAGCGAATGCTCTCTTCTCACATCGTAGCAATTGATAATTAAACTTATTTTAGCAGCCCTCCTGTTACCGACAATAGCACATACCTGTTTTTCTCTTTCAATTTTGAATTTTCAGAAAAAAATATATACGAGGACTCGTTAAGTTTGTCTAACATAATAAATAAACGAATAAAATCAATAAATAGATAAAGTAATAAATAAATAGCTAAAGAAATAAATAAATAGCAATACCTAAAAATTTAAATATAATACATCAAATAGGTTGGACACTCAATTTTCGGATTGAACGTGACGCTCCGTCTCACAATATAATGTAGTAATCCAATAAATTTTATTAATAATATAATGTCAATTGTACCCGGGATTCAATCGTCGTTGAGTTTCATATGTTATAGGAAAAAAATTTAGGGTATTAATGGAACACACCGCATGTTACAGATATAGTATAGTTGCGCAGAATTTTGTCAACCTGAACTCATTCCAGAATAGTGCAATTTCAAGCTTGCAGAAACAAAGCGCATCGAATTTATTTGTTAGATTTAAGGAATGTCTTGACGCGCTCAAAGTCGGTTGAGGTGCTCGTAAATGTACACCTTCCGCAGATAAGGAATTTTTAAAAGGGTAATGTCACGTAATGCTCATAACTCATTAACAATAATCGTCACGTATTTTATTTTAGTTAAAAGCGAGTTATTATCATTTTGGTAGTGAACGTGATCAGCAGTGCATTTCAGAATTCTCATATCGTAATAATATCACATTACCCTTGAAAGTGTTTATGAACAATTCTTTGCCTTTTATCAGCAGTATTTGTAGA
>JAPYZO010012923.1:0-12762 GCA_030522905.1 Torymus flavipes
CCCCGACGTATATACCGAAAAGTTCCGCTGCGGAAATTTCACATAATAGAAAATAAATTCAATAATCCTCGGAAATTCAGCAGAAAACTCTGCCAAAGCGAGTTTCGCGACATCCTCTGTCCCTCTCCCTGTATATATATATGCCCCGCGTGCATTTTTAAAGCGCGAGAGCCCACTCCAGACCTACATCCGTCCAATTTTTAACCGCATCTCCGATATAATTCTTTTACCCCGTAGCAGTCGTCCGGTCACGTCTCTCTGTTCGGCACAGCATCGACTAACACGATCGAGAGCTAGAGTCCACGTTTAGTTATCTCGTCAATCGGCATTAAACCGAGAGAGACCCAATTCCCGAACCCGAGCGCACACGAATAATTCCACTGGCCGCTCTATATACACCCGCGAACGCGCGACAACGTCGACCTTTCCAGAGAGAATACCCACTTATAAATTCGGACAAGCGCGCTGGCGCTCGCGCATCGATAACGATACACATACAGCCGACTATAGCACTACTGCTGCCTAATTCTCGCGCAACATCGTCGTCGTCGTCCTCGAGCGTTATACAAAATTTCACTGCTCTCTAGAGCGCGGCAGGGGGGCGTAAGCCGCGGATGATTCGATTATTACAAACCGAACGCGTGCCTCGCGAGATTCGCTGTTCCCGCAATCGAAGTCTCGGACGCGCGTGCATTCTCGCTCGTTGCATGCATACACTCACCGTGACAGAGGTTGAGACTAGTTGGAGCTTCCCGGCGGACTTCCGATCAAACGATCAATTAATAGCGATCCGAGAAAGCGTCTTTCCTGCGGGAGTGACGCTCTATAGCTACCGCCGTCACCCTGCTGCACCCACAGCCGCGCGCATACACTCACCTACACATACAATCCTCGGAGAAACCCGGAGAGATAATCCCAGCTGCATTAACTTGATGAGCTTCAAGCTCGCTCGCTTGCTCTGCCTCTCTCGTTTCCGAGGCAGTTTCCGTGTTTCTCGCGGAGACTGCAGCAGCGGCGGCTCCCGCTGGAGGCGCGCAAGAGACAAGATCTTGCTCGCGCGAGCGTATATCGGCGCGCGAGCATGCAGCTCCTTATACCGGATCACTGCCGTCGTAATAGAGTGAGAGAGAGACTTGATTTGATTTCGTTAATTTTGCGCGAGTAGCTGTTCCTCCGCAGGGATGCGCGCACCGCGTGTGTAGCGTACGCGCGTCGAGATACAAATTACGTTTTCGGGATGAGTGTATAATATGTATGTGTGTGCGTTGTTAGAACGTAGTGCATTGTAGGTGACGCGTTGTGGGTTACAGCTGCGGAGCGGAATTTGTAATAACTGATAATTGAAGGATGTGTGTGAGATGGGTTTTTTGAAATGTCAAATTGAAATAATTATATGAAATTGGTAGTTATAGCCTAAATTATTATATACTGTTCGTTACTTTATTGCTCCAAGATATACAGTTATTAGAACTAACGAACCAACTGAAAATACATAATTCACTGGCAGCATATAGAGAAGACAAGAGGTACAGTAAAAACTATATGCCTGAATATTTCACGAAGCTGAAGAGATAAACGTGAACTCTGAAAAACTTCAGTGAAGTTACGAACCAACAATTTTAATATCAAAAAGTCTATAAATAATAAATGAGAGAAAACAAAACTCGTAGTAATAAACTTGGCAAACGATGGGGTCGGATGAACATTTTAAACGAGGAAAAATCAAAGCAGTAGTCGATTATCGGCAAAAATTAGTTGGAAACGCATTATAAACGACGCGACGGGTAATTGAATTTTTACGAGAGAGAACGAAGAATAATGGCGAAGTCGACGTAATGAGGAAAGAAGAGAGAGAGAGAGAGAGAGAGCGCGGAAGCCGAGAGAGAAACTAGTCAAAGCGCGCGTGTACAGCGCTAGCTCCCGGTAAAAGAAGAGAGCGAGAGGGCGGGAGAGATAAGGGCGTAAAAGGAAGCGAGCGAAAGGTGGAAAATACAATGCCGGCAAGAGAGGTTACTCCCTCGAGACCTTTACAATCGTCGAAGGTCGGAGTTGGAGAAGGGCAGACTCGTTGAGCTATGGCACGGCTAATGTATCTCTATACCTGTATATACAGACGAGCCACGGATACCACTTCGGGGATAAACCTGCTGAGATTTCGTTTACTTCTTTAAGGTCCGAACGCCAATGAGGCGCGCACGCGAGAGAAAGATCGAATTATTCATTTGCCTTTGTCGGCCGGCCAACTTTCTTTTTTCGGAATATACATTCGAGGTTTACGTGGGTGCGGTTGTGTACTTATTTCCTCGATGCTTGGATCCGATCGATACTGCGAAAAATAGTCCGCAGTACTTTTCATTCCCATCGTTATTTTTATATTGTATATCAATGTTAATTCGCATTGTGCTTCAAATACGATTACCTGTCGTAATAATATGATTAGTGGGAATTTAAACGACTAAATGAGGCAGAGCTATTCTAGCAACAATTAAACTGGGTCAAAAAATTAAGTAAGCTCCTGGACAAAGTTCCGCCGCCCTGTCAGGAAACGAAGTTCAGCCGAGCTATAAATTTCATAAAGCATTCAATAATATATTAATAACGTCTTACACGGAGCTCCTCTCGCTCTCTCCGAACTAGTTTTAACATCACAATTAGCAGAACTAAGTTTGGCTCGAGTCGGCTGATTAAAAATAAAAGCGGTGCCCCTCCTTTGAGCAAGACGAACTTGCCACTCAAAGCTCGCGAGCGAACGATTCCTTATAACTTTATTCCTCCCTGGCAACAGCTCTATACCTATAATACGCGCGCGCAGAAAATCACCCGAGAGTAAGCCGTTCTCCACCTGCAACTCGCGCAGTAGGCGATCCGCAATGACTATTAGCGGTACGGTATTTATCACGTTTACCGCGAGTTAGCGGCGCAGTCTACAATCGTATTAGCGGAAATATGCTGTTGCTCCGCTATGCACCGTGCTAATACAACCGATAGGTATAGATAGCGAGGCTCTCTCTGCGCCGTTTTCTTTTTGTGACGTACGTCGTAATTATTCGTTGTGTGCGGAGCAGGCGTATCGCTTTCACGACGATAATTCGAAGCGAGCTCAAATGGCAAATAGTAGGTTAGGCTTTTTTGCACTACGGACATGACAAGATGTCTTAATCGTTTGGAATTTATGAAGAGGTCTTGGGTTAAAATAGCTTTGGAATATTCTAAATGTACTAAATACATAATAAGATTAGTAGTGTTCGTTCTTGAAGCAAATATTATTAACAACAATGCCCCTCGTATTCATTGTCCGCTATAATCCACCAAAGTATGTCCACGTTAACCACATCAAGCTCTATTTTTCAAATCGCATAAAATTTTTTAATCAAGCAGATTAAACGCGTCACCGCAACCCTTTCACATATACTCGCTAACCAACGTTTGACATCCCAACCCTCATCGTAACAACTGAACGAGAAAATTCCAGTCGTTCAAAGCTCCACCATCCCAGCCCCATACCCGCATACGTGAAAAAATGACATTAATTCAACCCGCCAACGCGATAATATGCACCGAGTAAAGACATTCAGGGATATCAAAGGATACTACACGCCGCGCGCGCGTACACCGCTAATACATCGTACCGCTTACGCGCTCTCCCTACCTCAACCACATTCCGCAGGTACCACAGTGGACATGTCCTCGGCGTATTACATTATTATCCGAGCCAACGAGCGTAAAGCGCTCGAAGGGCGAGCTGAACCTCGAGGATTTCCCTGTGTGTGGGTAGGTGTCTGTGTGTGTATAAGCGCTCGCGCAAATTCGCCTGTAGAGGACCAGCCGCGCGCGAGGGAAGCTCGAATCAACACCGTCATTTGTTTCGTCTGTCAAGCAGCGCGATAGTGAGAGAGAGAGAGCGAGCGTAAGCAGGTTATATACGTGCGTATTCATTTTCGGACTTGCGCGCGTAATTTAATAAGATTAATACTATGGGCGCAAGAGATGGAATGAGCGAGCGCCTGTCATCAATCTTAGTTTGCGCGGTATTGTTCAATATAGGACGCGAGAATATAAGGGGTTACTTCATTTAGATAAAGGCTTTTTGAGTATTTTATCGTCGTAATTAGATTTTTGGATGTTGAATGAAGTAAATGAGTTATTAATTAGAAGGAGAAAGTATTAGGAAAGTTTGGTTCAAACTTTTCCATGTCTGATCATGTTTAGTATTTATCTACTACTAAACAGCGATTCCTGGCTTTTAATAAAACAAATTGACTTAATATCAGTATTTATTAAAATAAACTATAAATTCAACTATATAATTTTCTATATGCTCTATACACGCCACTTCCACAAAATTATTCTTAAAAAACAGCTCTACACGACTCCTAAACCCATCTTATAAAAACATCGCAACCGAGACAACGCGCGCGCGCTCCATTATTCCAACGACACATCCTGCGCGTGCATCTCGCTAAATTCGACGTACCTACCTCGGCACTCCGCGCTCGCTCGCTCGCGCGGGAATCCTCGTTTTGCGTCGTTTCTAATTTTGGCCTATACATACTCAAGAGAGAGAGAGAGAGAGAGAGAGACTCGACAATGTTCTCTCCCTCCCCCTCTCACTCTGCTGCACGGCGCACAGCGACATTCCTAATCCATACCAGGCTTTTGTTGTCGCGGCGCGGCGCGCTGTTTCCTCCCCGCGCGTCGCCTCCCGTACGTACACCGTCGTCTTCTCGCTTCTATAGTGGTAGTATAGCGGTACTCCCGAGCCGACCTCCTTTACCCCTTACGAAGGAGCGAGAGGAGGAGGATGCGAGTAATGCCAAGATTATGTAAACGTCACTCTCTCCCTCTCGCTCGCTCGTGTGTCGGGAACGAGAGCGAGCATCTGCCTGGGCCTCGAATTGTGCCGCTGTTTCTGTCTCGCTTTCCAGCAAGAGCACGCGCATGCTCGTGTACACTGATGGATTTGGAAAATTGCGAACGGAACCGCGAGGAGAGAGGATGAAGGTTTTTTGCTGGTTTGGCAGCGACGGCGTTGACATGGGTTACGATGCGAAGGGAGAGACAGATTGAGAAAGGTGCTTTTTGTGTTTCTTTTTATCTTAGGTTGCGGATATTTTGGGAGAGAAATGATCGGCTTGGATTGTTGAAGGGGGTGATTAAAGATATTGATGTGGAACCGAAACGTGTGTCTAATAGTACGATTTTGAGATATTATTATAATTGTAGGGGAGTGCTTATAATTCTTATAAAACTTTTGCGTTTCTGGCTTCAGCACATGGACTATATACATATACTTATTTTTAACCAATTTATTTTCCACAGCACAGTTACACTGCGTAACGTGTAAGCTTTAATCTTTATTACACCAATTATCATTACGCTTAAACGCGTGTAGCACACTCGCACGATAATGCAATTAACGTTACGTTTAACTTTAATGATTTTCTTTATCGTCCTGGGAAAACATTCCACGCGAATTTTCACGATCGCGCGAGCGCGCAAAACGCCCCAATTAGAGGAAGCGCCCTCAAATCCAATTCCTCCCTCTCTTCTAAATCCACGTTCTATAAAATCAAAATTAAAACCCGTAACATTTGCATGGACCGCGGCTAATAAAATTATTCAAAACTCGCGCCTTTCACAAGAGCCAACATCAAGAGCCAGCGCGGCAGCACGTAGCCCGCCAAATCGCAAGACCATTCCGGAACTCACGCGGGTTGGCGCCTACCACCTCATCCTACCATTCGGACGAAAAAATCCCCTCAATTCGAAGTTCATCAAGCCGATGTAATTAGTTGGCATTCCGCGGCTCTCTTGTCTCTCCCACTACGACGACGGCAGCAGCGTCGGTGGTGGAGGCACAGCCGGTGGCCCAATTTAATATAACCTATGCATATTCAATAGGCCCGCGGCAGTGCACTGCTGCTGCTACCACGGCGTCGATGCCGCGCAGCTGCTGCAAGGGCATGGATGGGAAAGCGGAAGGACAAATGCCTGGCCGGCTCGTCGTCGTAGTCGTCGCTTTTCTTCCTTCCGCTTCTACCTCATCCCTCCGCTGAAAACTTGGAGCGGAACTTGTAGAGGAGAGAGGGAGACTGAGGCGCACGGCCAATGATTACACTGCAATCTGACGTCGTCAGTCAGAGCGCGCCCGCGCAGCTGGGCGAAGTTCCGCGCGAAGAAGTTCATGTATGCGCGCGGACTTAAACAACTGCGAAGCAGGCGCACACGCCTATGTCTGTGTATATGTATGGGTGTATATAGATGCTGAATTTGGCAAGAAGGGAAGGTGGCGATGAGGAGCAGCGCGCGCGCGCCGTCTGTTCGATCTCTCGCTCCGGGCTTAGTCCCTAGTTAAGCTTTTACAATGCGCGAGGTAGATTGTTTCGGGGGAGAGGTTGGCGTGGACCATTGTCTCGAGTCGAGATGCGCTTTTCGAATTGTCGGGACGATGATTCTTTAATCCGCGTTTCGAGTTCGCGCAGGCGTCTTTGGAAGTTTCGCTCGGTGTGATTAATAGTGATTAAGAGAATTTTCCATAAGTTTGAAAAGGCTTTTGGCATTCATCGGCGAGTTGTAAATTTAAGCTACTTGTCGATGAATAAGTCGAGCAAATCTGGATATTTCGCAATAAAAATTTACTAAAGGCTCAAAAGTTAGATTAAACGCTGGTACTTTATCTACAAAATAGTAAATACCTGGCTAAATAAACAACAATTCACCACAAGTCACAATAAATTATAACCACTTCAAACAACTTTATACCCTCTACGAGTCGAAACCAAAATTTCACCTTCACCTCGCCACTCAACGTAGACGCCAGCACACACCGCCGACCTTCGCTTCCCTACAACTACCCTTCCCTCATTCTCCTCGGCACTTGTACAACGCACTAATAATATTCCCAGCCGCACCATCAACGCCGTCACGTCGGCGGCCCATCAGAGCTCTATACGCGGGCTTATACTTATACTCTATATCTCTCACTCCCCGTGGCAACTTTTCCTTTATACGCTCTCTCCCTCTCGTCTTCGCGCACGCGACGATGGCAACGACGCGCGCTGACAATGAATGGATGTCAAAAACGCAGCAATTAATTCAACCCTGCCACGCCGTGGGCTGTAACAAAGCAGCGCGAGCGTGCCACCGCACCCTCTCGCCGCGCTACACTCCAGAACTTCTTGTTATACGTGTGTTGGTACCGAAGCTGGTCGCGCCAATAGGAGAAGAACGCGAAGAAGACGGTGGTGGTACTAGTCGAGTGTATACCTATACACTTTCAACAATACGTGCGGAGCGGATTATCAGTCACCCTGACCTTTTTCTATTACAGCTCGATCGCGTAGCGCAATAATTCAATTTCACGGCGCGTTTGCTGATACATTATTTCCGAAAAATCCGTTCGTCACATCGGCGGTGAGCGGCACACGCGAGTTCTCTCTCTCTCTCGCGCTACTTACTTCCGCCCTTCAGCATCTCGCACAAATAACTTTTCGGCAAAAAGAGAGAAGAATTATTCAAGCTTGGCGCGCGCACGCTCTAAACTCTGCGAGACTGCTTTTGACATCCGTTTAAATCCACGGTTTATATCGCCTGTTGTCAGTGGGCAAAGTTCGCTCTCTCTCCCTCTCCCCTAGAACTTTCCTTCTCCGTACAGGCATCCCTCTCTCTCACTCGCATATCAGTGCACGTCGCGCTGGTGTAGCAGCAGCAAGCGCTTCAAGAAGATGGATTCGTCGCGCGATACGCGAATCTCTCTCTCCGGCATCTTCAAAGCATCCACGCTGCGCGGTTTCTCTCTCTCTCGAGGGGGCGTCAAGGGTACGATTAAAACGGACCTGCCTCCCGTCGCAGAGACGCGAGCGAATATCGCCGAGGGTAAACAAGGCGTAAGGGCGACGCATTTCCAAGCAATATCTTGGGAAGAGAGAGAGAGAGCGACCCGAATCCAGGTGGATCGGTCGGATGCGCCGCTACGGCAAACAAGCCGCCGTGTAAACATCCGAGCCTGGCTAAACATGCCAACTTAGATTGCCATAACACTGCGCTCGACTGCGACTACGACGTCGACTGTGCGATACTACTCGTTTCTACGTCTGAGCTCTTTTCGCGTGCAGCGCGTGCAGGGTCGAGACTTTGTTTGAAGAGGGAGCAAGAGAGAGAGAGAGGGCTGAGCGATTCGCGAGCGCGCGACCTCGTGACACTAATTTTGCGCCGGTTGCGCGCTGCAGAGCGAATCGCGGAATGATAATTAAAGTTCCTGATTAAACGCCGTCGTCGTGAGGGCTTTTTGGTATGAGCCGGATTTGACGTACCCGGACGAATGAGCGTTTTTGACCTAAAAGGGTGGATTTTGCTTCTTATTAATGTATTTATGGAATGAGGATTTTCTAGATTTTTTATAGTAGTTACTTCTGAAATAAAACAGAGGAATTTATCAAATCTGGAATTGGTAGCGATCATTTCATAAAGCGTTCTAAAATTATGTTGCAAATGAGTTACCAATATGCTTTTCATAACGTGCACTACGAAATAAATGGATTTTTAATATTCCACTCAATCGCATTAATCACCTCCAAATTTATCATACTCTTGGCCAATAAGAAACCCAAAGCCACCTCAATTTTTCACCGACCACCTCAACCGAGCAATTTTCGCGCGCTAATTTCCCTCCCCACTCCCGCTCCCTAATTAACGCGAGAGCTTTTTCCTCGATATATCG
This sequence comes from Torymus flavipes, assembly GCA_030522905.1. Taxonomy (NCBI): domain Eukaryota; kingdom Metazoa; phylum Arthropoda; class Insecta; order Hymenoptera; family Torymidae; genus Torymus; species Torymus flavipes. Next base: position 8,720 of record JAPYZO010012923.1, read on the forward strand.
TGCAACCAGCTCCCTCTCCCTACTCCACGCGCGGCTATTTAATCAGCAGGCCGAGGGATGAGAGGGCCATTGATCGGCCTCTCCCACCACTACGCTAGTGCCAGCGCATCTCTCCGGCTCGTCACACACAAGACGCAGCGGAGCGTAATCCTTTTTGAGGTTACGCGCAAGCAAGTTGCCCGTGTCCTTTGCGCTAATCTCCGACAATGCGCTCGCTCCACTGGCTGAGCTATCTGGCATTACACTCCGATCAACAGCGACTACGACGACGAGCGGAGGATATGCGATCCTCGTCCGGTTGCCCAAGATATCCTCGTCCGTTGTGCACTCTCCTCCGAATATGCTTAATACACGCGCGCTGATGGGTAATGACGAGAGAGGAATCGATCCGTTGATGGATTTGACTGTGGTGGTAATTGTTTATCGCTTGACGGGGAATGCGGCAGAGTTTTTGATTGTTTAGGGAAAGAATGCTATTGTGACGAGCAACGTTCGGGACGCTTACGCGGCGTTGTGAGGTATAATAGAACAATGGGAGCATTGTGGAATTTATCTGAGTTTCGTGTGTGAATGCCTCTGCTGTGGAAATTATTGTATCGCTTTTAAGAACTTTATAAACGAGCATATAATTTTGCCGGTTAAGATTATATTCAATATAGAAGCACGAATAATTGAAAGTACATTAATTTCGGTTCAGTTATTCAATTATTAATACAAAATATATAATATTAAACTTATAATTAATTCAATGGTTTCACAGTTTCCGTTCGTTATCTATAAACGTACAAAGTCACTCCAGAAGTTTCAATTAACTTTTCATTGTAGAAAAAATGAATTAAAAAGAAAATTTCAAAAAATGGTCTTTGTGAAAAACCTTTCAAATTAAATGTAAAACGCGCTTGACTCACGTCAACGTATGAAAAAAAAAAGAAAGAAAATCTTTACGGGTCGCACATGGGCCGACCTATGCGCGACGCGTCACATGAGAAAAGAATGGCGATGATTTTTTCCTCTCCCCGTTTAATGTGTAAGACCGGGGCTAGAAAATATTACGGTACAGTAAAGAATACCGTGACGACGAGGAAGACGACGACGACGGGAGCGAGGACGGCGAGGAAGCGGTCACGACGCGCACATTTATGATGGCCGAAGGGTGGCCGTAAGTGCGATATAAGATGTCGTACGGCCAGCCGTAAAACTGCCCCGGGGATAAAGGAACCGTTCCTTTCTTTATTATCTGCTTTACTACTGAGATATACTAAAACTTCGGAATCGCGATTGACTTATCCTGTTTGAAAGTCCGGGGACATCCCCGATATTATCCGGAGCCCCGGGGCACGCGCCAGCGATGCGGCCGCAGTAAAAAAAATTGATTTTACGACTGGATAAACAAACTTTGTTTAATGAAAAGTCACCTATATACGTTTCGTTTTAGAATTTCTATAGAAGTTTTTGTTGAAAGAAATGTTTTTTTTTAGGTGAGAGGATTTGGCATGATTTTTCATTAATTTTAACTTTGACTTTTTTTTTCGAGTTTCGGTCGGAGACAGGGAAAATTTTTAAACTCTAGAGATTATTTTATACGAAATTCAGCGCGAACGCAAACTGTCGAACCACACGTGGATGCCAAATATTAAAAGTGGGTCAACAAACGTCAAACGAATTCGCCAGTTAGTATATTCCGAATTTTCTTTTTTTAATGAAAATCGAAAGGACTGATTTTTTTAATTTAAAAATCATGTTAAAAAATTCTAAAGGTTGATTTGCATTGATACCGAATAAAACTCAATTAAATGAAAGATAATAGAATAAAATCCTCTAATTTAAAAAAAAAAACATTGTATTGTATCTTATTCGTAAATGAAATATTTACGAATCGTAATGATAAAACTCAATATATACAATATCTACCAGGGATAATTACTAGAATATTCATCACAAAAATCATATCAATATAATCAATTGAAACTTAATCCTGAGAAAAAAAATAATTCGCGAAAGACTTCCCAGTACTCTACAAAATTCCCCCAAACAGCTCGTCGGCGATCCTCTCTCGCTCACGGCCGCGAATACGCTAGATAATTATCCACCTTGGCCGTCAATTAGCTATGACGGTAACGAGATTCAAGTATGCAGCGCGGAGCCGACCGACGGTGGCAACCGGATCGCCTCCTGAAATTCGATTCTCGCCCGGACGATCGCGTGTCCTCCTCTCTCTCGCGACACGCCGCCCGCGCGGAGTATATACTGCAGTACCTGACATTTCTCTCTCTCTCTCTCGCTCTCTCTCTTGCTCTCCCACTAACGTGCACAGGGACGGCTAATTGCGGTGATCCGCAGACAAAACGCGAGCGTCGCCAGCTCCTGCAACCGACACAACTCTCTCTCTCTCGCTCTGCCTCGTGGAGGAGCAGAACGCGTCGAGTCATGTTCCGGCGCCGTGGAAGGACCGGACAGTGAGAGATTGCGGTATTTTCGCTTTGGCAGTTCAGTTCGCGTGCGAGGAGCGAGATGTAGTGTAGCGAGCGTCTGTTTATCCGTCTCTGGCGGCGGCGAGGAAGCTCTGTCTTGCCGGGGCCTCGTTACACTGTCACGAGCATAGACTCGTGATCCGAGTGGCTGGTTCCTCCGTGTGTTATAGGTATGTGTAGGTACGGATGCTGCGGGCTTCGCTGATTCGAACGATTAATGAAAACGGTTGCGAGCTGGCGTACAGGGGATTTATGGTGCTGCGCGGTTTTCCGGAAGTGCCGATGGCGCTCGATGCGCGGTCTAGATTTTTCGACGTCGAAGCAGTTGTCTGGTGTTTTATGAAAAAACAAATTAAATTTTTTAGCTTTAGTTTAATCAACTGTTTTTACGCTATCACAATCTTTAAAGCTCGCAGCACTAGATAAACTAATAAATTTATACATAAATAATTTATAAAATATATCCAATTTGTATGTATTGCTCAACCGTGGAATCCAGTTTCTCATAATGAACAATTTGTCCATCATACTCATTTTTTCCACTATAAAAACGTCATCACCACAGCCCCTATACCTACGCAAAATTAAAACACATCACAGGCACCCAGCCCGGAAGGCCCTTCGAGATTTACGATGAAAAATTAAAACGCCCGCCGCGTCGCGCAAACAAGCTGCCGCTCGCGACGAACTTCTATATATCACGCGCGCGTATAATCTTTGTGTACAAGCGCCGCGCCCCGCGGAACTTTATTTATATACGTGCGCGGAGCCGTGCGAGGGAGAAAACTCGATTCTTCTTTCGGAGCTAGCGCGCGCCCGCGCAGCTAGAGTCGTTCATCTTTCGGCGCGTCGATGCATCTTCTTATATGCAGCTCGTAAGACACTTTCGATCATAGCGCAGGCGGGTAGCCAGCCGGACGATATATATTCTCGCGACGTGCGCCTCTCTCTCACTTCCATCCTCCCCTTCGTGACGCGCGCTCGAAGTAGAAGGTGATGGGGATGAGAGGGGTGGCATATTGCGGGAGGTTTTTGTTTGGTCGAAAACAATGTTTCGAGAGAGGAATCTTTTCGAAAAAGTTTGAAGTTAGAAGCTTAAATTTAAACAAGAATAGTGGGAAATTATCGTAGTAATAATAACAAAATATATAATTAATTTGAAAGTTTGATTCTACGTATCTCAAAATTTATTCTCTGTTTTATTGCTATTCAAGAGAATTTGAATATAAAACTTCCCTTACACCTCTTTTTTTTAAGAAAGTATAACAATGAATTAAAAAGGTCTTTCCGTATACCTCTTATAGTCAAGCTCCAACTGACGTCGCCATACAAAAAATACTCAAGCAAAGTTAAATTATTTAAATTATTACCAGGCTTTTAGATAATCTTATATTGTCACACTCAGCTCAAGGGCTCTTGAATTCCTTGAAATATTATCCACATTTGCCAGGAGGATATAAAATTAGAGCGAGCAAGCGAGCGGACCGTCTGTAACCTTGCCTCCTTACACGTGAAAAATTTTTGAAAATTACATTTTTCATTTGCACAAAGAGGATAATTCACTTCCTTCCT
>JAPYZO010012927.1:0-10776 GCA_030522905.1 Torymus flavipes
TAACTTTTATCATCTAATATGTGCATATGTATCGCAACTTTGGCATGGATGTTTATTTTATCTTACTTTAATTATCACTTGACACACTGACCAAAAGACAGGTTTAACTATGACACTTTCTAATCATGTTAATTACACCTATTTCCCTTCTTTGGGACATTAAATTTAACCCATTGATGTATTCTATTATTATGTTTCTCATTATTTATTTTAATATTCTTATAACAGATATCGAGTATACGGAAATAACGTTCTATACAAGTATTAAGAAATTCATAAAATTTAAAAATAAAAGCCTCTCTCTTCATATCTTACCTATATATCTCACTGATTACAATAAAAATACGACTTTCCGGAAAGAACTTTGATAAAAATAATATACCTACTTTAAAAGCCGGATCAACCAAACAAACAATTTTTTTCCAGCTAAAAAATTAATCACTCACTCACCCGCAAACTTCTACGGGACCTCACGAAAAAGCCTTCTCCGCAAAAACCACAGCGAGTTCAGTTCCGCGTTTCAGCGCGCACCGTAACTGGCTATACAAGCCACCGCCGCGTCTCACAAAGTCAGAGTCACGACGGCGTCGGCGGCGGCGGCCAGGAAATCGGCGGCGATCGAACCGACCGGCGGCGCGCATCGCTCCAAACAAATTAGCCGGATCGCGGCATTCCGTCCTGCGTTCTTTGGCCTCTAACTCAGCGTTTCTTTTTTTTACCGGCGCGCGCGTCACTATGACAACGACGACGAGGGTTCGACAACCGCCAGCGCGCGACAGGTCGCCCGAACTGTAGCTTCTTGTCGTTGATGGTATTCGCATGCAGGAGAGCAACGCGCGATTGCTATACAGCGGCGACGTATCGCTGGCGTATAGGTTGTGTATATGAACATGGGGTATAGATATAGTACCAAAGTGTAGGCGAAGCGGGGCTATTCTTGCGGAAAAATCCGGAAATTGAGCGTGAAGTCGCGATGCGGAATTGACGGGTTTGACGACCGAATGAGAGTGAGAGGATGAATAAGGACGGGATTTATATGTGGCAGTAATGTCGGAGATTGACCGTGATTCCAATGGGCGAAGTGTTTTTTATTAAAAAAGAAAATAGCTATCAAACGTGGTATGAAATGATGTATAGGTAAAAAAGCTGCGGAAACTTCTGGTGAGTCATAAAACTAAGAATGACAAGGATAAATGCCTGACTACTTTACTCACTATTGAAGTACATTTTCCGCCATAAAATTCAAGTGCCAATAACTTCCTTGGATCCCGCGTCTTTGTACATCGAATCATAAACAATTAAGAGCTCGGCTGCTTATTACATCACTACTTATAACTTTCTGGCTAATCTTCGAAATAATGTATCAATAATCGCAACAACAAATGACAGTACTTGGCGGCTTTCGTTTTTACGCTAACTATAACTTGATTTGTTATGTAAATTGTGGCTAAGGCCGTTTTTGAAAATTACAGCTGTATACGAACGTTTTGCATTATTTCTCCGTTATTTTGGTTTTACGGAAATGCTTGTAAGGCTTTTTTATAATTAATAAATGTTTTTTTCAATTTTTATTTATTGATGTACAATGATACACGTATGTACAATGATGACTTCAAGTCTTGACATAGTTTTAGAACGAACAAATTTTTGACAAAATGGTATCGTCTTATTTACACGACCCAGATTAAACTAAAATGCTATAATTGAAAAATCAACACTCTTTACAAAAATTTAAATAAACGCCGCGATTACTGTAAAAGCACAGTAAACAGTGCTGTTTTGGTTGACGAAAAGACTGTAAATTGCTCTGGTTAAGTTTCGTACAGCGCAAAAGTAACCATAGAAAGGTGGCAAGTTATTTTTAAACTCGTAAGAAACTCCTTTTGCATATGTCAAGGTATAGCAGGTCACAGATTATTCCAAGTCGGCGATAGCCAACCTATTTTTCTTAAATGTTCTGTATCTGCACTCAATCTAAAAAATTAGATGTCTATTCTCAACGTACAAGTTTTACATTAAAAAGAAAATTATTTTAAAACAAAAAGATTCTTACAAAACGAATTAGTATAGGTATACTTTTGATCTGAATGATAAATTATTTTCATCAATCATTCTAAAATCTCATATAAGCATATAAGCGAAATTCGTTAACCCAAACACCACCTGCACTCACCATTTCTATAACTCAGTAGAAAATAAATCCTCAAAATAATCTCGAAGCCGGCATTACCATATGCGCGCGCGGGGAGTGAGTATATCACTAGCGCGATTCATATTCAAAAATATACAAAGCAGTCGAAACGTCAGCTGTATGAATGAATAAAGCACGTTATACGGAGACACACACACACTCGTAAACGGCACATCCCAGAAAGCACGTTACGCCCATTGTGCGCGGCGCAACTCCCCCGCTAGCTTATACTCACTCGCTCTGATCTTTATCCCCATTTTTATTTGCCGTCTTCTCTCGCTCCCTCCTTTTCCCCCCTTGTGCGCAGCAAGCCCCTCATTACTTCTATTCCCTGGTTAAGGTAAACATCGTCGTCGTCGTCGGGGTAGTTCTTGCATGTGCCCGTCAACCTCGCCCTCTGACCCCAACACAGATAAAGTTTGTAAGTATACGCGCGCATTTCATTACTGGGCCGAGCGCGCGCGGCTCATGCTCTTGCCGACGTTAAAAAGAGATCGATATACAAGTAGCTTTGAAATATTTTACGGCCAGCTATAAGGCCATAATAATCCGTCCGCTCGGGGGGGTTATTGAGGTGAGCGGTTAACGATCAGGTTCTCAGAAGTAATTTGAAAATTGATGTAAAAATTCAAATTCACGATATATAAGTGTGCGTGTAAAAATAACGCTTAATAATACTGCTAATTATTACGTATATTTTTATTTCTATGCGGCTTTTATGCGAAGCTTTAGAAGGCAATTACAAATGTCGAAAACGCAAGATAAATAGTGGCACGGGGGGGAACGAAAATTTATCACTACGCTGTAATTTGAATTGCATACAAAGAGAGTATATATGTACCGTCCGTACCATTACCTAAATTAGTGTAGCGCGTTTGTACAAAGGTGTATCAGCATCGGAAAATCTTTGAACCGTTTCACTCGAATTTCTTGTCACTCTCGTAAAAAGCAGAACATAATTGACATGTTAAATTTTGCACTAGTTATTTTGAATATTATTTTTGTTTTACAGAAAGAAATAAAACAAAATATGTCTCTTTATAAAGTTGACCGAAATAGAATAAACGATCATAAAACTGAAATTATTTGAACAAGATGTTACAGTATTTTAGAGATTTACATTTGCAAATATTTCGATCACATCTTATTAAAATTCTACCCCGCCGTAACAGTTCTACATTCCAAACTTTGTCAAGGCTTATAATAACCCATGATTCGCTAATCAAAGACGTCGTTCGGGAGACATATCGCGCCTCGCGAACTCTGCGAAAATGGAACACAGCAGGTGAAATCCTCAGAGTCTCCGTCTTAATCACGCGGCGTTCATCGCAGCATACCACCATCAACTCGCGTAGAAGTCAAAACGGTGTCTCGGCGCACGAGCGACGTGTATTTCCCCAGCTGGAAGTCCCCAGATACATCAGTGTAGTTATACCTATATATGTATGTATATACATGCCGACGCTTCCCGCGACACCTTCGCTCTGTGTGTGTCTCGAAATTCAAAACGATTCGAAGCGCGCCCTGTTTCCTTTCATCCAGTTTCCAATATAGCGCGGGTTTTGTAACGCGACGGCGAAAGCTGCAAACGACGCGAGTGCGGAAGACTTCGCGGGCTCTTAATAGGCGCGATTATACCTTGTCGCGTCGTTTGGAAATCGATCGTGACGTTTGTATACGTATAGAACACGCGGAGAAAACTTTTTATGGAGGATAGTGTTGGGAACCGTGAGAGAAACTGGTTTTCGTATTCCCGGATATGTATAAATTACATTATAATTAGCATCGGGCGCTATAGAGTGAGCAGAGGATTATTTTGGGCGTGCTCGTTCGAATTTTATCTTCTATTTTTCATGGATTTTTTAGTACAGTTATACTTATGCGAGTGTATAGCTTCCCGTAACGTCGAAGCAAGATAAATCAGCTATACGATTATCCACGTCCAGTAATTCAGAACGGAGTGCGCCGCGCTTTTTACACGGAATATAATTATTTTATAATTCAGAGCGATCGAGAAGGTTTCGTACTACATTTCGTTCGAGGCGAATTCTTTAATTCTGCAGGCCGGATTATACAACTGACTGATATGGAACAGTATCTAACTAGGTTAACAGGTACGAGGATTGGCCCCTTCGGGGCACCGATTGCCTGTTTTCGCATCAATTTTCTCCTCGTCGTTCCTTTTTAGAGATATAATGAACCAGTTCTCGCGAACTGTATATATACACGTGTGTGATCATTAATATACACTTGTAATCAGCACTTTGAATCATTCGTATAGCAACGACGATAAGATCACGTTTATCCCCTAGCCCTGTTATTATAATAATCGTAAAAGCAACTATAATACAGAAAATCATGAAAAATCGATATAATGTATAGAGTAAAGGAAATGGCATTGCTTTCGAAATTCCTTTATAGTTTCAAGCGCCCCGGTTCTCATTGCAATCTACAGCTACAATAAGAGCTCTATAGCGAGTGACTTAATGTAACACTACCATAACAACATATAGCATGATTTTGCTACAATTACTTATTTAATTATACTTTGGAAACAACATTTATAGTTATCACATTACACCGTATGGTATACTTAACAACGCCATGAATATGATTTTATACTTTACACTAACGATATGTTTTTTTTTAAACCATGCCATACCTATAGTAACAACTTATAATCACGCTTATTCCCAGCACACTGAAAAATCAACATTCTAATAAACAATCACCTCGAAAAGCTGCTTCTCAACAAACTGCGAAAATCAGCACCTCCAGGACGGCCCAACACACACAAACACAAGTCGAACAATCTTCTCCACTCTTGTACAGTTTCTTCTCACTCTATATGTATATAACCGACGATATATAGGTATATATATATCTCGCGAACGAAACTTGAGGGAGCGCGCGAAGGATTCGAACGTGCAGATAAGTCGTAGACGCGCACTGGCACACTATCCCCAAGCGGTCCGCGCTCCGCACGCTCTCACCAGAGAGAAAGAGCCGATGGCGCGTGTATATATGTGTGTTTGTGTGTATAGAGACACGGCTCGCACCTGACTGTCCGGCCGCTCTTTCACCGGCGATCTCGTGCTGCCGGTCGTATAGTAGCACACTTACGAAATCGACTCGGAGCTGCTCTGCGCGCTCACTCGCTATAACGTATACAGCTAAGGTATATACATACCGGCAGCGACCACCGCGTGTACGACGTGTGGTATATGTATATACGCCGCGCGCGATTGAGGTCGATGCCGCCGGTCGCCTGGCCGCGTGTCCGTTTCGCGCGCTACCTATATATACACTCGTAAAAAAGAGAGTAGCCGCGCGCTCGTCGCGGTACAATCGATTCCCGCGCGCGCTGGGACATTGCGGAGAGACCGCGCGCGCGATGGTTGTTATGGCGGGTGGGTGGAGGTGTCGGTGTTCCGCTTTGGGAGGGCTAATTTGGGGCATTTTTCGGGAATTGGGAGGGTTGGAGCTTTTTACGCGCGCGCGCGGCGGTGCTCGTGTGGTTAGTCGATGCACACGCACGTGTGGCTAATGTGAGCGCTATTTTCCATATACGATTTTTCGGAGTGATAAGGTAAAAAGGGTGGTATCTTGATTTCGGGGGAAATTTCGTATGCACTAGTAGACAGTTATGAGTGAATCATTGTCGGAGAAGACTTGCTTTCGTTTACCCATTGGTATTGTTATTTTTACGTTATATTTTTAAGTTAATGTCAATTTTTATTCTTTCTTTATTTGAAACATGCACAAATATTAAAAGTTTACATTATATACAATTATATCGAAGGCTATTACGCGATGATTAGCTCATTTTCGTTTTCAGCCGTTCTGGATGCATTGTACACTTTATTTTCAACATAAAAAAAAGTAATTAAAAACGAACAATCAGTTAAAAATCGTAAATAACGCGGGTATACGAGCAATCAATTCGCCGCCACCAAATGTACGTATTATTTACTGTTTGTAATATATATACCATCGAACTAATTCATAGATCTGATAATTACATATATATATTTATTATACTTGTGTTTGATGGATACAAGACAGGATGATGATTTTTACAAAGCATATGAAAAACAATATAAAAATAATATGAAAACAATATGATAACATTAAAAAACAATACGAAAACAATATAAAAACAATATGAAAACAGTACTAAATCAAAACAATAGAAAAACAATATCAAAACAATATGTAAACAATATCAAAACAATAGAAAAACAATACTAAAAAAAAAATAAAATAATACTAAAAAAAATATAAAAACAATGTGAAAACAATACTAAAAAAAATATAAAAACAATGTGAAAACAATATAAAAACAGTATGAAAACAATATAAAAACAATATGAAAACAATATGATAACATTAAAAAACAATACGAAAACAATATAAAAACAATATGAAAACAGTACTAAATCAAAACAATAGGAAAACAATATCAAAACAATATTTAAACAATATAAAAACAATAGAAAAACAATACTAAAAAAAAATAAAATAATACTAAAAAAAATATAAAAACAATAGAAAAACAATAGAAAAACAATAGAAAAACAATATGAAAAAAATTTTAAAACAATGTGAAAACAATATGATAACAATATAACAACCATATAAAAACCATAATAAGTCGTGAAAAAAATGAAAAAAAAATTTGTATAAAATTTACAAAACCTTTCTGCACTAATAATTGCAAATTTTGTTTAACTCATTCATACCATCTTATTCACAATTCACTCTAACTACTTAATAACCGACATTTCTCTAGGTTATTGCCGGGTATCCCGCTATCAGCCATTGCAAGTCAACTGTTCGCGTTTCGACGTCCACGGCGGACCCTCGTCCAGCATCATCATATTTATGCAAAGATTAAATAGGCAGATGTCAGTATTTATAAGAATCGTCTTAAAAAAATAATAATAAATTTTCCTTAATATTTAGATTTAAAAATCGCGCCAAGAAAATATACGATTCTATTGGGCTTGTAAATAATTTTTTTCACAATCAGAAAGAATTAAAGATCAAGAAAAACTTTGTCCTGTAGATGTGCCATTAAAATTAAATGATCTTAACTTTCGTCGTTCAGAAGAAAAGGTGAATTTTCCGACAATTCTTTTCAATTCAAAATTTCCTTGAATGTATAGGCAAAAAATGTTACCACTAAAATTTAATGTGTATTTATTTTTTTTATTTAGAGAAGCTTAAAAACTATAGAAACCTTGTCCGATGAGTGTGCGTTAAAAAATAATTTTTTATTCTTTTCAAGCCGTAAGAGATAAATAACTTTGGGAATAGCTCATATCGTCGCCTCCGAATAGAAAGGCGTTATCTGGGAATCCGGCCGAAGAAGGCGTTATCTCACACGCAAATTTTTCAGGCTCAGATTTAAGTGGGCAGCACTGTCTAGATATGTAATATTCGTGTGAGATAACGCCTTCTTCGGCCGGACTCCGAGATAACGCCTTCTTCGGGCGGACTCCGAGATAACGCCTTCTTCGGCCGGATTCCCAGATAACGCCTTTCTATTCGGAGACGACGATATATAGTATTTTATACACTCAATAGGATATCAAATATTATTGTATGGATATACTGAATAATACCTATACTAATATAAAATATATTATAGAGCTGTAATTGATATAAATGCCTATCACACATGAAAAGAAGTTCTAATATAGATTCCGTGCAGCGAGTCTTACTTTCCATTTTAGTTGTGATTGACATTGGGATACAAGATTTAAACGTTATAATATATCATTCACCTTCTTTGATTGAGTTTTCAAAATTGATTTCATTAAAGGGATCCTAATCAAAACGGCACCATCTTGCGCTTACCGACGAGTTAGCGGCTTATTGCACCCAACGCCGGGTTAGCTGCTTCTTGCACCGAGCTTTGAGATAGCGTTTTATTGAATTATCGTTGAGATAGCTGCTTATTGCACCGAGCGCCGAGTTAGCTTCTTCTTGCATTGGCGCGCGAGATAGCGGCTTATGAATAGGAGGCGTCGATATACTATAGATGTGAATAATTATTCTCTTATATCTGTTATAAAAACTACAAACGTATAATTATCTAAAATTATGTCAGCAACCGCAGCTCTTTCAAGCTAAAACTAAATAACCTAAAGTACTCTACACTCTCGAAAGTAACATTTAGTATGAAATTCACCTTACGTCGGCGTTAACGAGCTGGTTTTTACAAACACGTTTAAAAAGTTTTGCAAAGCTCTGCCTCGCCAAGTAATTACTCGTATGTGCACGTCGAGTGTGCTTCATATACGCTATTCACAAACAAACATTGCCGCCACCGAGGCTTTAACCAGTGCTTCGAGCGACCACTGCTGGAGGTCGCTTGAATCAGTACATTTTTGTCGAAGTACACGGGATCTAATCAATACTTTACTCCGCTGGTAACTTACTAGAACGTTGATAAATTATCCTACAACGTCAGTGTCAAAAAGAATTGTCTCGCAGTGTGAAATATATTATAAACGTATTTGGCATGAAAATTCACCCATGTTAAATTTTATTTTATTTAAGTATACCTGTTGAATCAAAATTAAATATTTTATGTATTTCATTCTTTAAAAAAATGTTTAATATGCAAATATTTAAAAAAATTTATTCTGAAATTGATGAAGTCTATGAGTAACTATGACTCACGTATATAGGTAAGTTAATCTTTGACGTTACAGGAAAAACTGGATGAAAATTCATTTGCTGGAAAGCAGCAGTAGAGACGAGATAGTGCATTGGATTCTTTGCATTGAAGGAGTGTTGCTAATATCAACATTGTCAAACAGGTTTGATAAATTATATTATTATAGATTCTATAAACATTATATTGAAAATAATCTCATGTATACTTACCATAAAAATTCTGCTTCATACCTCGAATACATTAATAGATAACCTTGACTACCTTATATGTAATTCTGATGAATTCATTAATAAAACCAAAATACTTAATTACATTTTGAATTTTTTTCGTTCGCAGAAATAATAATATAACATATCTATATATCATTAATATATAATTACATAAAATCATGATACACATATGAGTTTGGTAATAAATGCAATTTGCATGTAGGTAATGAAGCGTGTATATTACACAGAAATTAGAATCATTATTGAGAGTATAATCGACCATCATATAGAGAGGTGAATCGGAGCGATATCATAAAGTATTAATAGGTATACAAAGAGAATTTATGATGGAAAACTGAATTAATTTGTGCAGACGAATTCACAGGTGCAATTAATGAATATAAATAAAAACTTTAGTTGCGAGTACGCAATAAATGTTCATATAAATGTTCATATTATCCGTGTAATAAGATTTATTTATAGTTTAAAAAATTCGCATGATTCACCTTATTTCTTTGCGGCATAGATAGTAACATTAAATTAAATTAAATACTTCTTTCCGGTAGAAAACGAAACATATTTAGATTGTAAATATAATAAGAAGATCAATATTTTGTATAGTTTCGCAAGTGCTTCATACTAAAACTACCAAAATATCCAAATACCATTTAAAAAAGTTAATTTTTGAAAATCAGTGCCTATAATAATCTATAATTATTATCTTAAACGTTTAACAGAACGCTATTTATCGTCACTTATTATACGTCATTTATTATTGGACACACGTGTGTTCTATAATCTCAATGCTATATATTCATTATTTTTATAAATAAATCAATATGTTTAGGGTCGTCAAAAGTTATTATTAAACGGAATTTTATATTTGCTAGGTCCCGGCGAAATACGTGAAAAAAAAAACAGCCAAGGCATGCGCAGACGGCTGTCGCCGGAGTGGCGCATGTGCAAAAATTCAACAGCGGCAACACGTACCTACAGCTATACGGGGCGCGCGTGGCAAAAGTGTAATTAAAGATGCGACGCGGACTCGATTGGTCAATCCGGCCTGGATGCGAGTGAAAACAGTGAATTACATAGTGACGTAACGCAGTGAGTGAAATATATAGCGGTGTAATAACGCATAGTTATAACGAGGAAGCGCCGGTGAAGTTTAGTTTTATAAGCTCCCAGCGCTGCCAGAATCAACATGTCGTTTTTTGCCTGTTGCTTTCGCAGAGTAAGTGATGTGCCTTTGCGCTTATCTTGTGGGTAATGTTTGCTGCGTACGTTAAGGTTTTTTATTAAGCTGCCTTATATTATATATTAATACGTGGAAATGTCTTAATTTATAGATAAGATGGTTGATAAGACTCGTTTAACGTATGTGTATATATATATATAATAATCTGGGGTAGAAAAATTTCCTCCTAATTTCAGCTATTTAAACAAGTTTCAAGTGTTTTTAATTACTTTTGCGGTTTATTTTTTGTAACTTTTGCGATATCGATAAAGTTGAATAAAATAAATCTTTTTAATGTTATTTAGGAGTTAGATTTTGTCTTTTAAAATCATTATACTGCTCCTTTCGCGTATATAAAAGTATCTTCAAAGGATGTAAATAATTGAATCGTGGTTCATATAATAAGTTTACACCAAGTCAATTTATCTCTAAACATGTTTTCATATATATA
>JAPYZO010012935.1:0-13781 GCA_030522905.1 Torymus flavipes
GCAGGACGAGTGGAAATGTATATGGGAGAGATAAAAATTTGAAGCGGTACATATACTAATTAAAACAATTAAAAATAAGGAAACAAAGTACAATTATTGACAAAGTTTCATTATTTTATCAAAATCTTTAAAATATTGAGTACGCATACTACATATGCTTTGTTGTACAATAATAAAAAAAAAATAATGAAATAAAAAAAAGTAATGAAAAATTTTGCTTGGATTACTGATTTTTGAGACTTATAAAATTCACATTGCATTTCATATTGTGTTTAAAACAATTATTAATAATTGTCCTAACGCTAAAGCCTGACTTTTGACAGGGACTGTATAGCCATAACATCCTCAAATGAATTTTCATATGATGGGTAACCCAAAATGAACAATTCGATTAACAAAATTAGACAATTTTATATAGAATTTTCCTGATTCATCTTTTTTTATTCTTTACAAATTAATTTTTTTTCTTATTGGAAAAATTTTGTACGAAAACTATAATATTTATTTCTAAAATTTTACGTTCAATCAGAAGTTTTGTACCTACATCACAAACATGGTTTTTTGTAATCTTGCGAATCATTGTCACCGTATGATGAAAAATATCATAGCGTAATAATGAATAGTGGTAATAATTACAATAATACAGTTCCGATAGATATACTAAAATCATTCATTATATATCATATATATATCATATATTAAATAATGGAATATGCTCGAATTTCGAAACATAAACGAATCCATCCCTTTTTCCTAAATTTACACGGAAAACAATGCCAAGTAAATATGTTCACCGGTTTTCCAACAGCAAAGTTGACTTTTACCAAAAAATTTCAAACTACCCTTCTCGGGTAGAAAATTAACAATATTTTAAAGCCAACGTGTTAATTAAATGGAAGCATTTTTAGCAAAAATTATATAATTCAAAAATAATATGATTCATCATAAAAGTTCTGCTATTACTTAAATTACATATTTTATGAAGTGTAAATAATTTATTTCGGATTGATACATAATTATTATGAAATACAAGCAATGTTCGTTTTTAGCCAGAAAGTTAACTGAAAAATAACTAACTTATGGTTAAAATTTTTACCATAGGAACTTAAAAAAAATAAATAAAACTCTTTTCGAAGGTTTAATGTACCCTCATACAAGCCCTCTCGCGATAAATTTAACGAACGATCGCCCATTAATTCCTCCACCGAGCCCAACCATCGCTCAATCAGCCATTCCTATTCCAGCCCCTCTACCTCCCAAAACAACTCCATCACACGGCAGCAGCATCCTAACGAGGATCTCCTTAGAAGCGGATCGACGTCCGGCCCCTAAAATACTTATATACGCACCCTGCTCACTCTTTCGCGACACCTGCGCGTGCGCGCGCCTGCAATGATCACAGGGCGCGCGCCCGAGGGCCGGGCCCAATTTACCAAGGGCCATTACACTAACTACCGTACATCGGGAGGGGACGCGCACGCGCGTAAAATCGCGCGTGTTACGAGGTTGTCTTTTGCGCGTGAGGAGAGAGGAGCATTGCATTATTCATCGGACGCGGTTCTTAAATTTCAATATTTTTGCGAGCGGGTGAAGGATTTTTTGGAGGTTGGGGAGGTATATATTTTTTTACAACTTCATTTTGTAGTTTTGGGTGATTTGTAGGGGTCGATTTGTTTATCAAGCCTTTAGTTTTAATATCATGCTTGGGTGAAGAAAAATGACGATGTTCACATAGTTCTTATATAAGGTAAGATTTGAGAAGTTGTGGAATTTTTCTTGTTTAAAATATATATAAGAGCTGAAAATTATCATAACATTATAGTCATTTTTTTATAATAAATTAATATGAATTTTACCAAATCTTTATATCATTTTTGTTAACTACAGTTGGGATAGGATATGTACTATAGAATTACAAGTGCAAGTTTTACCTCACGTATTAAAGAAATAATGGTGTTTTTATATTGACAGCTTTTTATTCGTCTGCTAATAATAATCTAACGTTATACTCGTGAGGTTAAAGTATCGAAATACTCTATAAAACAATATAAAACTTCTTTTCAATTTCGAATTATTGTAATTTTACATAAAATAACGTTACAAATTGTTTAGTGTTCTAATTTTCATTTAAAATTTTGTTTTTTTCATTAACGCACTAAATATTTCCGACGACTCCATCTAATTGCACGATTAAATATTGCGACGGGTGCAAGCCCTTTGCCGGAAGTTAAGGTGCGCCGACCCCGCGTAACGAAACGCAAATATTGAAGCTTCCCAAAAAGACCCTACATCCAACGGGTAAAGTAAAGGGTTGATTTTAATCGTGGATTGAATAGAACACACTTAGACATTCGTTTTTGGATTGAACGAAGGTTGGGAAATGTTGATTTAGTTGCGTAATCTTCTAAAAGAATTTATTAAATTATAATTTTAATTTAAATCGCCGACTATCTAAATTTAAATAATATCCAAAAGCTACCCTTCTGAAAAAAATCCATCTGAACTCGGGAAATCTACATGACAAGGCAAACTGCATAGTATTTTTGCGTCTTCCTATTTCTCGAGCACCTCCGGCATTTTATTGGACCAATTTTTCACCACCACAATCCATTAACGTTTTCATTACGCCAGAACACAATATCACTTATCGCAGCCCAAATCTATTAACTCAATCGCCAAATGAATCAACTCAAAGGAAGAACCCTATCCCTTTCTCATCTCCCCATAATTGCTATGTTTATCCCATCTCTCGTCCAGAAGCAGCGTAGAATTTGGCAACCAAAAAAGAGCAGCGAAATTGGAGCCGCGCGCCGCGTCAATTCTCTCGCCTGATTAGAAGCCGGAATCAATTCGGGCCGCACGACGGAGGGATCAAAGGGACTGCGGCGGCCTTCCTCGATTATTATTATACGCGTCTGATGCGCGAGACAGAGAAAGATGGAGCTTGATCGCCTTCGTCGAGGATTTTAATTGACGAGGGGACAACGACGGCAGGAGATTTACGTCTTTTTCAGAGGCGACTGGATTATTTTATAACATGTGGGTTTTGTTTTTCAGGTTGTGGAAGAACCATATGATGTGAGTGTGTGTGTGTGTTCGGTTTGGTGAAATTTTGTGACTTTATACGCGCACGTGTTTACTTTTGTTAAAAATAATTGTGGTTGAGTTCGAAAAAGTTATTTAAAATTTAAAGTTATTTATATATATATACTTTACTAGACATGATGTATTTATTATTTTCTTACGTTTCAATATAAAATTGCGTTAATAATTTCACAATTTTACTGTTTTTTACACGTAACGTTTCCATCACTTTTTCTAGAACGTAATACAAAAAAAATGTAAAAAATATTAAACATACGAAAAATATATAATGCCCGATTTCACTGAATTCCTTCAAACTCTCACATATATTTATTACTAACAAGCATTAGCATATACTTGTCGTCCAAATCTTTCCTCCGAAATGATCGCGCACATCCCTTACCGCAACCTACCAATCTCACCTCACCCCACTGCCAAAATTTCTATAATCCGCGCCTACCGCTCATTTACATACATGTTTACGCCGAGATCGGGTTTCTCTCCTCGGCGACCATCACTGCAGGTGTGCGCGCGCGCGTGCGCGCGTCTTTAAGAAGCGATTTATACTAACAAAGTCGCTTCCCTCTTATCGAGCCGCGCCGTGCGATCGCGCGACCCGCCGATATACGTCCAGTAATTTGCGGCATCCTAAGTAGCCAGCCCGCCCCTGAGGTACTTACAGGTTGCAGCCCCTCGTTCTGGGCTCTACGACGCGCTTTATCGAAGTACAAGTATATATAGATACGGTGCGCACGCGAATGTTGCGAGAGAAGCGCCGTAGGTGTCTGGTTGGAGAAGATCGAATCGAAAAAAGAATAGAAAATAGAAAGATATAATTAAAAGTAACGTAGAAAACGTAATAGGGGTGTTGGCCGGAAATTTCGGAGAGGCGAAATTTAGAAAAATGTTTGATTTTAAGAGATCATAATCGTGAAATCGAATTTATTGTTAATTACGATATTGAAAATAATTTGCAGGTGGACCTTCGAATGCAAAACTGAATTCGAAAAAACCTTGGTATTTTATATTTGAAGATATTGTGATGTAATTTTTTTCTCTCAAATACTTCTTTTTCATAGTATGAACTGTTTACAGGTCTTAAGAAACTAGGATAAAAATAATTTTTTTAATTTGTTGAATCATCTAAAACAAAAAAGGTACTGATTATAAAGTTAAAAATAAATGTGTTGAGTGCTGTATTTCATTTAAATTAGCAAATAAAATAAAATAGCATTTATTCAAGTGAAAGCAACGAATTTCGTTTTAAAATTTTTACATCATCAATATCATAATCAATCTTCAAAAATTCCATTAATTATTATTATGACTTACTCTCTAAATTTAAATTAATGCATATGAGTAAATCCACAATTTATTTACCCTTTTCGTGTTCCAAAACGGTCAAAAAATTTTTTTTGGAGCACACCTATCGGACAATAGTATATTACGACCCTAGGCCAGTAAAATAAGAAATGTCTCAGATCACATGTAATTGTCGGCCGAGGCGAAGCCGAGGTGGACAAACATGAGATCTTTCTGCTCGACGGCGCCGGAAAGCGACAACTTCGTTTCGCGCAGCGGCCGGGAAGTTGGCGCTTTCCGGCCGGAGGGCAGAAAATTTTTTTTCTGGGTCGTTATACTTCATACTATATGAAAGCAATGTTGAACAATCGAAAACCAGTGGGTGACATCCATTTTTATTGCATTTCATTTTTTTTATGGGAATTTAACATGGGAAAAATGGACGAAAAGTAGTCAGTGATAATTAACCAATTGCAAGTAATTAAAGTGGCCAACCAATATTCTACAAAAAAGTGATTAAAGTAGAAGAAAAGAGCTTTAATTTGAGATGAAAATCGTTAAAATCGGTAACTATAATTTGTAGTATTTGATATAAACTCCAAATTCGTTGATCAATATGATGTATAGACATCTCGATAGACATGACAATGGTGTAAACTATTATGAATAATGGTGAATATACTATAGCGATGATTAAATGATCAGAAATACTGATTCGATCAAACCTATATTGTTTCACTACTAAATGAATACTTGAAGAATATAAAAATGTACTTCTTTGAAAATCAAATACTTCTTCCGAGACTTCTTCCATTGGTGGATTTCCCGTGCCGTAATATGTGTTTACAAAGAAATCAATTTTGTCTTCCTTTAAAGGACGAAGTATGGTTATGTGTGAGAGATTGACAGCACTGTATTTGGATCATCTAAATTTTAATGTTAATAAAAATTAAGTGCATCAGTTTTAAGTGAAAAATTTAACTATTCTGACAATATGTTAATTATTGAAACGTCAACTCCATACTCTGCATCCCATATTCTTTTCCCCGAGTAAATTTTTTGACGTACAACTTTAGGAAAAAAAGACCGGAATCCAATCTGTATAGGATAGCCATATAGATTTTGAAATTTATTAGTGTGGATTTCATGATTCAATATAAATGAGTTTCTTTTGTAGACATTATTAAAAGGATTATAGTTGTGCAATGTTGCACTTAATTCACTGAATTTCTGAGATACTGACAAACTTCTCATTCTACTAGGCTGAATAATTTCAATTACAGTAACATCTAGAAATTTTTACATCCAAGCAAATTGAAAAGCGTCCAGAAGGTACGAACTTTTGGCTACACTGATTATGAAGAATATACACTTGGGCCTCGTAGACTTAGCGGTGAAGTTAACTATAAATTGAATAAACTTTAAAATATCATCCTCAACGTTCTTTTCTGGATATGTATCGATTAATATGATTCTAGTTGCCCGTACTATTGTGTATTATTGCTCATTACTTCACTTGGATCGAACACAAATGAGGATAACTTTCTTGTAATTTGTTTTAATAATAATTCCGAAATAAAGGATAATTTTCTTGGTGACTCAATGGAAATTTTCACCTGGTGCGCTTGTAAATTTAATATAGTTTTATCGATTATTTCATTTATCAATAAATGGCCTCTGTTACAATGACTAATAGAACTAATTATAATAATATTAAAATACACAGTAAAGAAGTTGTTGATGAGCTTAATATTCGCCATATTTGATAAGAATTATTTGTACGTATAAAATTTTCTTCTGTAATGAGAATAAATAATTTATTATTAACTCCTTCATATAAAAACATTTTAGGGTATAATATCTTTTCGAAACTATAAACCCGTATTCCTTAACAATTTATTAGATAACAGATGTGACTTATTTTAGATTTTGGTTTTTACAAATGACAAACAAAAGTACTTAAGGAAATTTTATCACTATTGCGCTTGAAACTATGTACGGGAAGATTTCACCCGTAACCGTATAGTAACCAAAAATGGCTATTAAGCATTGTTTACAAGTTTCGTTGAAACTATGGTAACTACAAAAATAGCTCTATTAACTTATTTTTTTAATATTTTTTAAGATCTAAACCACGATTAGAAAAATGAGAATGTAACTAACCCGCATGATTTTTATTTGAAAAATGTCAAAATGAACCTGAAAATTTTTTTTAGTCCTTCTATTTCGTATAAAATTTAATTAAATATAGATTAATGCAATATTTGTAAAATAGTTATGCTAAATACAAGGATAAAAAAATTTTAACATTACACAAAAATACTTATGTTTGTAATTCATGTTTGTTCCACTATACAAATTTCCAAAATAAAAATATAACTATTGTTGTAATATTTTGTTTCACTAGTTATAAAAATTATTATTTCAGGAAGTAAAATGTGCTACGACAATCATAAAAATTACTATTAAAAAAATAAAGACCCCATATGACGAGTACTAGTACTATTAGGGAAAATAGTAATTTTTTCATAGAAAAAATTAAGTTTACATGAAAATTGTTCCCCGTGTATCATGCAGTTAAAGAGTACTCTAAACAGATATAATTTCAGTATATAAGTACTTGTTATATATTATCAAAGGATATATTCTATAGTATAACCAAAATCAAGTACTATACCATTTATAGGATCTTGAAATGTAAGGTTTAAATTGAATGAAAAATAATAAAGATTATATTATTATCTTCTATTAATGAATCAAATCTGTAAATAAAAATTATCATAATATAGATACAACTTCGTATAATGATAATACGTAAATGTAGTGACTACTATATTCTACATACAAAATAATTACATACGCAACATACATATTATTAACCATAGCATTTATTCAGTGAAAGCAATACAATTTTATATAATCAAATGTCGATCAATCTAGTTGTTTATGCAACCAGGGGGTGGACGAATACTTCACGCACGAGTATAGTGATCGCGGAGCACGAGTTGCCGGTTAAGCCTGCTGTACGAATGCCGTGCGTGATCACACGATTGCGGGACGCACATGCCCCAGTCGCATACAATTTTTTGTTTATAACTCAGTGCGTAACACTTGACTTTAAACGTTTAGCGTGCGTAAAGTACCTGCTTTGTTCACGTAGAGTTGTTCGTGAAGTTTCTAGTATGTAGAGTGTCACTTTAGGCACGAAAAATCGCCCAATTCGTATCAATTTAACTTTACACATACACAATAACAAAAAATACTATTCAACTTTCATATGCTAACTAACATAATAACTAATAATCCAGTAATAAAGTAAAAGTAATAATCCAATTGTTAGTCCATTGTCGTAACTTTGAAGTGATTAAAGATAGCATTTTAACACGGCAGAATTCCAATTGTCAGACTTGATGATTTTTAAAATATTCAAAATGTTGCAGGACTTTGTAATTCTTTAGAGTAACAGGTTTTTTCTGAATTTAGTTACAGTGGATCAATTCGGAATCTATCATATCATGCAAGATATATAACTCCAAGAAATTTTCTTGATAGATTTTCGCATAAAACAATTTACTAATACTGAGAAAAATATCTGATACAAAATGAGAATTTCAACTAAGCTTTTTGTGATTCTTATTTAATGATACCCAAATCTCAAAAATTTTCAATTTCTTTCGTTCCACACGTTAAATTTTTAAATATTTGTAAAATATACATTCGCAATACAATGATAGCAAATGTTTAGCACTAGACAAAAATAATAATATTTGTAATTCATAATTATGCCATAATATTTCACAAACAAGAATAAAACCGGAAATTAGAAATGCCATTCCAAAGTAAAGCACTATTTTATTAATCGATACTACCATATCAGTATTATAATAATCTTTTTCTGCGTTTCTCTCTAAATAAAAATAATTATTTTTCTCGTACCTAAAGAACTTATTGTGATAAAAAGTAAAATTTCTTAAAGCATGCAACATTAAATGATCAATAATTCCTGATTCGAATAGTGGCCGAAGTATTTTATTGAATATTGCAACGTATGGCGATGCCTTTGAAAATATAATTACATTATAACCGTGCAGAAAAGGTTCCGGTACAAAACTTATTATCCAGTTTTTATTATTTTTCTTAGAAAATATCGAAGCAACTATTTTTCCAAGCTGCTTATTAACGTCACAAGTTCGAACGTTATCAGAATCATTGATAAGCATACTAATACATTTATGTATACCATAAGTCAAATTATCACATTCAATAGTTTCTGAAACCGATATTAACTTTTGTAACACTGAATTATTTTGTTGTTCATGAATAATTTTCGTCACTTCCGTTAACGTTGGTGTAATTCCAGCATCCATGACGTCTTGTAATATGTTAAATTTCTTGTACGATTCTTGGTACAAATTCTTATAAAATATATGTTCAAGAATTATAGAGGTAAATGTAAATGATATGCAACTAAGAGTAATAATAATAATTCGCTGGTGAATTCTGTCCGGGACATTCAGCATTGAATGTCCTAGTAAACTTTGTAGTACTTTGTAGAAATTCCATATGCGAGCATTTCGAGTATTTCGTCTCATCAAAAAGACACAAAGTATGACAAGTAATGAAATAAATATTATTGTTAATATTATATTTCCATTAACTATAATTTCGAACGACTTATATTGCTTAACAATTAAATGAGTACTTTCTGAATATAAAATGATACTTGTCTGTATATTAATATCATCAAATATTCCTGGAAAGAAGAAAGTATCTACAAAAAAATCAATTCTCTCTTCTTGCAAAGCCCGCTTAACAGTCTCTATGGGACAATCAGCGACCCTACAATCTGGATGGTCTGAATTAAGAACACCTGTTTCTAAAGAGAAATTTAGTTTTGCTGATAATATAAGAGCTATGGAAACATCAATCCCGTATAATGCATCCCATATTTTGTCTTCAGTATAATTTTCTTGACGCATTACTAAAGGAAAGAAAATTTTTATTCCTGTTTGAATTGGAACCCCATATAAATTTTTCGATTTATCAACAAAAATTTCAACGTTGAAAGTGAAATTTTTTATTTCGTAAAAGTTATTGAACGGATTGTAGTGATGTACCATTGCCTTCATACTACTAGACGCTGATAATGCTATTATGCCTTCGTTTGTGTTTTGGAGAATGATTTCAATTACTGTGACGTCAAGAAACTTATACACCCAAGCGAACTTAAAGAATTCCAGAAGATTATAATTCTTTCTTGTACTTGTTAGAAATACCAAGCATTTCGATCTGGTCGCTGTAGGAATAAAATCAACCATAAATCGAATGAAGTTTGCAAGCGTTCCTTCGGCATTCATTTCTGAATTTTCATCTACTATTATAATTCTAATCACTTGTCTATCGAACTGGTTTAAAAGTTCTTTGTCCATCAAGTCTAACAGATGGGTGTCATTATTTTCATTTAAGATTTTACCTGTTTCAAATGTGAATGACGCAAATCTGCTTGTAATTTGCTTAAGTAACATTTTTGATGTAAAAGATAATTCTCTTGAAGATTTGACGAAAATAGTTACATGATGAGATTGAAAACTGGGTGAAGTAAGCTCAACTATGTCATTTATCAGATTCCTTTCCTTGCTGTTAATACTAGGTATCGCAATTCCATACAGTATGATGGCAATATTAATAATCATAATTATTAGAATCAAAAATAAAAAATAGTATAGATATATATAATATTTAATTATTTTAAATACTTTCAAATATCAATTATAACGTTTATTACAGTGCTATATGATATATATATTACATATGTGTTTGTTTGCAGAGAAACGATGACAACTAGAAAAAAAATGGAATTTTCCGCAACCTAAATATATAACGCAGGATTGAACTAGCGAGCAGTGGTAATTGTTTTGTACTTTTAACGCTATTATAGCACTAATTTCACGTTTTTGTTGAACTTTATAGTAAAATCGATGCCGCTTGTACCGGCAACATATGAGAAATTCTGCAACAACTTCTTACTTAAAAAACATGTATGAAAAAATTTGGAAGCTCATCTCTGCAACGATTTTTTACTTGTTCTATATGAGATCATAATAACTATATACAAACAACTTCTTGAACCCACGAAATAGGATTTTCGACTGTTTTAACCTGATGTTAATTTTTATTTTAGAAATTCGACACGTGAAAAATGGACGAAAAGCAATCTGATGATTAGCCAATAAATAAAACCGACTTCGTAGGTTGAAAAAGTTTTTCAGCTATTGTATGACCCATAACCTTCCAAGTTTTTTCTCACATGTTTCTTAAACGTATAAGTTATATCCCAAGGTACAGACCTTGTAGAAAGTAATTTTTATTTTACTTATATGAGATCTGATCATGTGAGGGATTATAGATGTTAAAAAAGTACAGTTAGTAAACTGGAAAATTTTTTCATTTATGTCACGCCTATCCGTGACATAAGTGCGCGGTGCAAAAATGGACTGCTAATGGCACAATGTTTCGAATTTTTTTTTATTTTAAATTTAATTTAACAGCTTATTTTGTTTCTTGAATACTATATAGATATTCACTGTTAAACAATTCCGAAATAAGTATATTTATCAACGACTAAAATCTAATTCTTTATAGGTTCAAAATTTGTCAACGGTGGATATTTAGAAAATTATTCAAGGAACAAAATAAGCTTTTGCATATAAAAATTGAATATAAAATTAAAAAATGTTGGGTTTCAAATTTTTTTTCGAGTTCATTAACTCTACTTTAAGCTATAATCCATCAAATTATCAGATGTTATTTAAGTAAAATAAAAATTATTTTTTTTTTTTGCAAAATTTTTCATCTATATCCATATAAACTCATTCAAAAACAACGTACTACCCCCCAACCCTCGAGCCCGTCTTTACACTGACGCCGCTCAAATCCGTCATACCGGATTATACCGCATACGTAACGAGGCTAGCATATCACAGTGCATGCATGCAGGTGCACGCGCGCGCCTCTTTAGGGAACGATTTACCAGTGATTCGCATGTCGGCCGGTAATTTGCGGCATTTCAAAAAGAGCGACATGCGCCCCCCGGCCTTTTTCCTTCGGCTCCTCTTTATACGCCGAATTCGCGAGCTCGCGCGTGGCACCTGTAATTGGATGTTACGTGCGTGGAGGCTCGAGCGATGGACGGGAAGAGGAATTTGAAGGGGTACACAGGCAGAGAAATGTCCATTTGAGACAAATGAGATACTTACTTTTGTCCCAAAAGGATGAAACCTACTGCCGATTCATTGTCAGGTTGCTTCTTAAAACTAATGTATATACTCCTTGTGTTATAGGTTTTCAATGTCAATTTATTTACTCACGACAACATTAATTTATGGCGGTCCGAGGTAAAATTGTATAAAATACAAGCGGTCCGAGGTAAAATTGTATAAAATACAAGTAAGAAAACTTTTTTTCACCGTCACCAATCCTTCCTCAATGAGAACTGAAGATTGAAAAAATGCATTTATAAGTTATTCTGCTTTTTTAGTTGTATGAAAATACAAAAAAAGGAAAGTAAATTATTATTGACTATAATGAATTTTTCCTTGCCCTAAAGAATTAGTATTTTTTATTTATACGACTTTGTCGTATTAGTATTGTTAATGTTCTACATTAGGAAGTTTGAAATGTAAAAAAATGAAATAACCCTTTCTCTGCACTTTAAATTTCTTATTGTCTACATTCATTTACATTTACAAAAATAACTATATCAATCATACAAACAATTCCCAATGTCCTGTATGGCTGTATCACAGGTTTCTAACATCTTTTCTCGAAAATTTTTTTTACTATTACAAAGTATCCTCTATGAGGATGCAATAATCTTAATAAATTTTATTTGTTGCAAAAGGGAATTTCATGGTAAGATGGTGTATGCACATGTGCTAAAAGAATATCGTTTTCAAGCACGAATTAATCCTCTTAATGTTTTATGAAAAAAAAAATCGTAAGCCAATTTATACATTATTGTTATTTGTTAGCTCGTAAAGATACCGCGGTCAATTCATTGATACGTGGCTTCCTCAAACTTAATATTTACTGATTTTAAATTAAATGACAGGTGTGATTTAATTTTAAAATTATGTATAAATAATGAATAAAATAATTGATTATAATATTAAATTCAAAACCTTTTAGAATTACTAAATAACATTTACTTCAAATCACATTTCTTGATGAAATTTTACAGTTATATTGCACATATAAAGAAGACTCAAAGAACATTCCTTAAAAGTTAAGGAATATTCATTAACGGTTAATAGTTGGGCGCGTTTTATGGTAGATGTGAAAAGTCGCTATTGGAGACAATGTCCGAGAATTTGAAAATACTGTGCATTCCAGGACAAACATTGAAATAACTAAAATTCTCATCTTCTTGTCTTCCTTACTTCACCGTTCCAGTGGATAGAAAGGAAGGGAAAAGGAAGGAAGATAAGGAGAAGAGGATATATAGAAATGGGATAGGAAAAGAAAAAAAAATTAATTGGATATGATCCTAAAAAAAAGAAAAAAAAGGAAATGAAATATTAAATGAATGAAGAACATGTTTTTAAGAACTTCGTAATAATTTTACATGATTTATTATTAGGTTTTTTAATGAAATTTAAAACAGAAAAAGAGGACAACAGTCTTTTATAGCTTCACTATGGGTTTGAACAAAAACTTTTTTTTTTTACTATCACAAAGCTGCCTTTAGGAGGAAGCAATAGGTACTGATAAAATATAAGATCAAAATTATTAACGTTCATATGATGGAAATATGGTATATATTGAAGACTACATATAAGTAAAACCAACTCCACTAAACTTTATTCACACATTTTACAAACAATTACTAATAACGAATTAGATACCACAACATATAACTGCAAACATTTTCAGACGATATTATACAAGCTTTATTTGCTCCATATACATGAAAATAAAAATACTTTATAAGAATAAATACTTTTCAATAACTTGTTCGAAAAACGTTTAATTCTCGTCATCGAAATTTCAACTACCAAAGCGAAAATTCCTACAATCCAACCGCAGACCAAAATCCAAATGCCTACAGTTACTTTCTCAATATTAATTCGTGCATTTGTAATATTGCCCTTCCAGTTGTGCTCATAAGAATGTTTTAGCCGTTCCAAATACAGCTGAATGAACCCTCCCGATTTTAATCTTGATAAAAACCAATTGAATTTGTAAATGAGTGACGAATTTTCCTTGAATAAAAAAACGAGGTACCTCTCTGTTAAGCTTTGCTTTGAAATATGTACCAATGAGCTCTCATGCACATAATGT
The DNA here is from genome assembly GCA_030522905.1 of Torymus flavipes. Lineage (NCBI taxonomy): Eukaryota > Metazoa > Arthropoda > Insecta > Hymenoptera > Torymidae > Torymus > Torymus flavipes. Next base: position 13,726 of record JAPYZO010012935.1, read on the forward strand.
TCTAGTATATTATCAGAGCATAGACAAACTATTTGTTGTTGCTTGAGAAGAAAATT
>JAPYZO010012942.1:0-16851 GCA_030522905.1 Torymus flavipes
GCTCGTCTGCGATGAAAATATTAAAAGTGCACAAAGGAATGGAAAGTCCGGATTGTAAAAGGTTGGAAAGTAAATTATAATCTAATATTCCAGAATGAAGTATGACAAATATACATTTTAAAAGAGCTAAAAATCAATAGTATGAAAAACGTTGGAATAAAATTCACTTGTACACCGTCCATTCGTAGCAACGAAAATCAATAGATACCGAAACACCAGCAATTCCTCACTTTCTCACCGCATCGGTACTTCATAAATTCCCGCAATATGACAGCGGCCAACCAGCTAACGGTTAGTCAACGTCGCGGCACTTTCTGCATTCCCAAATATCTCGCGTAAATGATGGCGATGTGATTCGACTCGGTGTGATAATACTCCTCTACGTGCGTGAAAATTCGATTGGGCGTGAAGAGGTGTGTATGAGTTTTTAGAGGAGAGGCTTGAAGAAGATGGATTCGATTTTCGCAAGTGCGAATGAGATTGCAGAGTACATTTCAAGTATAGCATTCGAATTTTAAATCTTTATGAATTGAAAGCTTTCGGTAAAATAACAATTTCATTTTGCTAAGTGTTCTATTCAGAAATTAAATCTTTAAATAACTGATGGTCTCGAGACATTTTTGAAGATAAAATTTAAAATATTCAACCAGAACATCAGGAGAAACAGAAACATACGCGAATGCTTCCAAATCGAAAATAGAATTGAATACAGGCTTTCGTAAAATCCTCTCTTCTCGAATCATGAAATATGCAGACCGAGCTGGGGGAATTACCGTACATTCACATTACATTCTTTTACATCCCATTTACCAGCACTATTCTCGATATAACTCTACCGTGCCATGCTCCTCAACATTCCGCCGTAAAGATAAAAAATTCACAAGACGCGGCAGAAATTTGCATTACAGCAACATTACACCGCTCTCCAACGATCGATCCTCCCGGGTTATGTCAACCTCCTCGTCAGCTGTCGTCGGCCCCCGTAATCCAACGCCCGCGTAATCCTGTATTTATTAGATTCCACTGTGTTCTCACCCCCCCCCCTGGACGAGGAAAAAATCGAGCCTGAAATTATCAACGCCGGTCGTCCAAAAAGCGAAGAAGAGAAAAAAAAAGAGAAAGAAGGTAATCCAATCGGCCGTAAAACCGTCCCCTTCGCAGCCAATACTCGTTCGCGAACGCGCACGTGTTTACGCACCCGTTGAATTTTATTTTGTCCTTCTTTCTTTGGGGGAGAGGCCGAATACACACGCACGCGTCGAAGCCGACGTAAAATCGAGCTGACGAGTTGTTAAAAAAGATATGGACCTAGTTTGCTTTTGAAATTTTTTTTTTTTTTTCGGAGCCAAGGGAGGCTTTCTCGTGGAAAACGGCTTTTGAATAACCCTTCGAAAATTTTCTACGTCATTTGCCGCCGCGATTTAAGAACGCTTGGGAAATGGTATTTTTAAGATGAAATTTATTGCCAGCCATTCGAATTTCCAATTCGAGGGTGAATAAAATATATTCCCTCAATTCCATGGAAAAATTGTCGTCATTTATAGTGAAAACTTCTATAAGGCTCGTACAAAAATTGTCAAAAAATCATCCATTAGTGCTACGATTTATACAGAGACATTTTAACTTCTACTACAATTCGGCAATAGTCGTTGACCCCCCGAGACCGCAAAATCTTATTTTTACCTAACGAACTTCGCCCATAAGCATATCATCTCTCCATTTCTCGGCTTTTTACGGCAAGTCTGACAAGTATGAAAGTCCGCGGGATCGCTCGTCAAGTTATTCCGAAATCCCTCGCCTCTCTACAGTTACTCTTCCTCTCCACCCACACGCGCGTACACACATATACCTACACCCGACCCGCCTTATTACGGCAAAATATACTCGAGAGGAAGATGGAATCAGCGGAGCGAGGGACCGTCTGTCTTGCGCGCTCGCTCTCGTGTTTGCATCATTAGTCTAAAACCGCCGCGAGTCCAAAATCCTCCCGCGCGAGCTGTCTCCCACCCTCGTGCTTCGCGTGTATATAATTTCCACGCTCCGTCGTGACTGTCTCTATATACCTCTCGCGCGCTCTCTCCCTCTCTTTATTCGTCGTTTTCTCTCCTGCGGTTTATTCGCCAAGCCGAAGCACTGCACGAGTGTGTCTTCGTGTCTCGCTGTCGCACGCCGTGACAGCGTGTGATCTCGTTATCGGTAATTGAGCAGTTTAATTGGGGGGGATTGTGCTTTTTATCTCAACAGCCAGAACTCGAATATAACACTTTAAATAATTCACATCTGTGTTTTCCTTCCTTTCTTTTTTTCGGGCACGAGGCAAATACTATAGCGTTATGCAAGCGCTATGTTAAAAGCAACTTCATGCATAATAGTGGGAGGAAATAAAAGTTGCGCAAGTTTAACCGCTCGGCGCGCGCGCGCACTGTTAAGGGAATTAAAAATTTACGGAGATTTATGAGTAGCCGAGGATAAAATTTAATCTGCAAATACTGGGCGCGCGCGAGGAGGAGCCTGTAACTTACTACTCACTTTGAAAACATTAATAATTCCGTGCGGCCCGCGGGGAATCTCATGGTAAACCTTCATGAAGTAACTATAGTGGCGAAGGCCACAGCGAGACTTATAAAGGTCGTATTTAGCCTTTATCTCGTAAAAATAACGCTATAATGCCGTGCCTTTAAGGGGGAGCAATAAAAGCTGCTGCTGCATCGTGGCTCTGAGATACTCGTGCTTTGTATATACAGTGCTTAGAATAATTTCGCGAATGTTTGCAGTATCTTGAAACTAAATTGTTACGGCCTCCGAACCGCCAGTTCTCTCTTATATTACATCCCAAATACGTCATTACCAAACGATCCCATCAATGTACCACTTTTCCCCACCTAAAAACTGACTAAATAACCCACTTCCCACAGTCGCCCCATTCAATCCCTCTCGCTCTCTCACCTCGTTACTCCGCCGTCTGTCTAACCGCCTTGCGGGACATCGCTGCTGCCGCCGTCGTCCCCCGTCGCCGAATCCGAGAGAGAGAGAGAGAGCTAAGAGCCTCGCGCGTCGCTTTGATAATTAATTTTACGTATCCGCGCGACAGCCGCCAGACCGCGCGCAAGCGCACTTAATCAGATTACCTCTGGAGAGAAACAGTTGAGACTCGCTTCGCTCCCTGTGTCGTCGGAGAAAGAGCGAGAGTGCAGCGTCGATGCGCGACGATGATAATTTTCCGGCTCGTTGCCCTGCTTATTGCGGCGGGTTTGGCTTGCCGACGCGGAGTGTCGTTCGTTCGGTGTTTTGAATGGGGCGCGCGTTGTAATTGGTTTTCAAGGAGGGAGGTGGATGATCAAAAGAGTTGCTGGGGTGGTGAATTATTTTGTTTATGAATAAAGTCGGTCGGTCGTTGTGATGCGCTTCACGCAGATAATTCGTGGGATTAAATTTTAATTGCTACGATATTATATTGGCTATATGAATAGAACAAATGATTATTTCAAACGAATGGTAAATATTACCTTGTGGAATTAAAACTTTTGAGTCGTTTCGGGATCAGTTCTCGATAACGTTCCATATTCGTTAATGTTTTTCTCGTAAAATTCGAAGCTTGTTCGCCGAGATCTATGTTATTTACTAAATGATTAATAAATTTAATTCGGAGTTATTAGTTCAATTTTCGTACTTTCTAAAAATAGTATAATTTGAAAATGCAGCTCTAGTGTAAACATTAATTTCGAATTTTTCGACATACTAAAAGAATGACATTTATCCTTGTAATATTCTGTTATCAAGCTCTATCATACACAAAACAACAGTCTAATTAACTATACCCCCAAAAAACATTCTAGATCCAATTTCCCTCGCACCCTCCTATCTTCTCAAACTTAGCCCTTTCCCTTCCTCGATTTCTCCAGCATGTGCACCTTCTCTACTCCACTCGAAACCCCCGAGAACGCGACTCGACTGATTTATCCAGGATGCGCTTAAATTATCTGGAAGTACACGCGCGGCGGGCCGCGTCGGCCTATAGATCATATCGTTCGACTTCCTGAATTGCGCGGGGGTGGCGCAGCGCCGTAGTAGTAGAGGCCTTAATCTCTATCTCTGCGTTCGCACGTACATGCGCCAATTGCGGATGATTTGTACCATTTGCCAACGATACTGTACTTTTGCGTATAGCGAGAGAGAGAGAGAGAGAGAGCGCGCAGAGAACAAATCAAGCGGCCGCGTAATCCGAATCGGTAATTTCAGTGTATGTGGGGGAGGTCGATTAATCGCGCGCGTTGTTTATTTACTTTAATTTATAGGTGGAATGTGCGCGGATCGTGTGATTTTGTTGAGGGAGGGTGAGGCTGATGTATTGAGTGAAGGTGGGTAATGGATAGTATGGTTGTGGAAGAGTTGATATTGATTCCGTGTATGTTTTTTGTAAAGATATAAGTGTTTTAGTAAATGCGTCAAATGAGAATGCGATTTTCTTGAGGAAGCACAGACGCTGGTCTATAATGGATATTAAGTGTATAATATTTTCAATTAATTACAACTATAGACTCGAGCTTCAGCTGAATCCACTATTTACCAACGTACAAAGATAAAAGAATAATCCGAGGCGGAAGGAGGCAGCGGAGCAGGATGAAGAAGAAGCAGAAAATTTTCATCAATTTTTCACGACAGCCATTCCATAAATTACCCCCTCGAGCGCTGTTGCATGTTATTGACTGCTGACACGTTAAATGCAACAACGGGGCCAGCAGCAGCAGCTAGCCTACCCCCTTGCATTGTCATTTTTCTCAATAGTTTAATATTTCAAAAATTGAATGGAAACGCAATGGCGGGAAAGTAGCACGGTGGCGATGCATCATATAACTCTAGCGAGAGAGAGAGAGAGAGAGATCTCTCCTCTACGCGCGCGTCTGCGTTTATATAGACTGAGCGATGGGACAGAGAGATAAAGCGCGTGTGTGTAATGCATCAGGTACAAATAACAACAACAACAACGTGTTGTGCGAAACTTAAGGAAAATATAAACAAGGTAATGATCTGATGAATCTATATATTTAGTATTTCTACGGCTCTGTTCCCGTATTTGTTTCACCACGTGCGCAGGGGCAATTTACGCGGATCTCAAATTTCGCTCATTCACCGCGCGTCCAGGCAATAATTTCCCCCCGCCCCCAAAAGGATGCAGATATCCTTTCCGCCGCGAGAAGAAAACGCGAGGAGGGTAAAGAAAAAAACGGCTTCCCCGGTCGGCTGGCTAACCAGCTCGTAAAATCCATTAAAAAAAATAAATGTCCCTATCTCTCTCCCCCTTCGGAAATCTCCGCGTCCTGAAAACTTTCGGCAGCCCCGATAATTCACACTTTAATGGATTTCCACTCGTGATATTCCCTGTCTCGGGAGCGAGGGTCCTGTATATAGTTGCTTGCATTACCATACGAATGGCCGGATCGATCCCCAAAGAAGCGCTGCGCGTCGAATTAGATATAGACGCCCGCAAGTGTTTTTCCGAGAGAAGGGGAGTTCCTAAAGCCGCGAGCATGTGTTTATGCGGTCCTGTAATGGCCGATTATTGGCGTTTCGAGACGCTCAATACGTGTTTTATACGTTGCGTTTAAATTATTGGAGATAAAATGGATTTTTGTTTTTCGTATAATAATATTAATAATAATACTCTGGGTCAAAAGTTCCTAGACCGCAAGAGGCTACCGAAACTCAATTTCAACTTCGAGTAGTCTCAATGCGGCAACTCTCGGTTTGTACGAGAAAAAAGAAGAGAGAGAGCGAGAATCTACGGTTTGAAAATTCCCATACAATCTCAATTTCTCCGGGGCGGGCGGCCACTTAACTCACTTCTCCGCTGCTGCGCGTGTATCAAAAATCGTCGCGCCGGATCCGTCATCCCGGGGATTACGGGCGGGGCCTGGGGACGAAAAAAGAAACAAGTAGATCGAGGAAGGATGTGTATAGACTGACACAGACACAGCCACACTGAGCGTTATAGAATTGAGTCCACTCGAAAAACTCGAGGAGGGGCGCATGTAGCTGCTGCCCTCAGGTAAATCCTATGATACCCACCTACTATCCACCCAAGATCTCTCTCTCTCTCTCTCTCTCTCTTTTCCTCGTCTTGTCCGCGCGGTAATCCCCCGGCCAAAGCCGCCCCCGGCGAAATCGCGGTCCCTCTCCATAACACACACAGACACTGAGAGAGAGCGAGGTACGGGTACACAAAGGCACGTACGGATAAACACACAGTACGTATCCACAAATAAATACACCCCCCCCCCCCCCCCCCCCCCCCCCCCCCCCCCCCCCCCCCCCCCCCCCCCCGCCCCGCCCCCCCCGACCTGTGTTTGTGCGGCGTCGGTATAGAAGAGGAGGAGGGGGCAAACGGGTAACTGCGTTATCGTGCACTTTGCCGGAGATAACAGCATTTAGACGCGCGGCTCGTGGCACCGAGTACATGTACGCGCGCGCGCGCGCGTGTGTGTATATATGCGGGACGCGCACGTGTCGCCGAGTTTTCATTTTTGTGGCAGTGCGAGTATATGTGTGTCTTTTTCATGCCAAGGGAGGGGCAGGGGATGGCCCGTAATGGGATTGTTTCGTGGAACTCGTGGGGTATAGTTGTTTTGTCGTTTTTTAAAGAACGATGAAGATACATCGGCGGTTTTCAGAAATGATTAATCCTATTTTGTAAAGTCGGGTATAGAAGCCGAGCAGCACCACCTGAGTTTTAAAAATCACCCAAGTGTATTCATACGTACATACGCGCTTCCTCCCTTTTCAAAACTTTCTTCCTCCATCCGTGCTACGTACGCGAGCGAACTTAAATTTAATTACCAAGTCGAGCCCCACACTCGCGCGCGCGCGCGCACGTATTACACATAGAGCGCGCGCGCGCGCCAGTTCCCGCGAGAAAAAGAAAGGGGCATCGCAGAGGGATAAAACAAATATAAAAGCGATTAAAACTTGGCGTCGAAATTGACAACTCGACCGGCGCGCACGGCTTAGACGTGTGTATGTATATATATGTACGCACGCGTGTGAGGCTCGCTTTAATCGAGTTATTCGGCGTGTATTATACGCGACCTCTGTGCCACGGCGGTGGCAGCGGTGGTGCTGAAAAGATATTGATCTTGCTCGTGTACGTGTGTGTGTGTGTGTGTGTGTGTGTCTATGTGTATGGCAGAGCGCAATTTTCCAGAGGACGAAGCGGGCGGAGGGAATTGGTTACAGAGGACAGGGTGACTGTGTTGATTGTGCCTTTGTTGAGGCGCTTTTTTACGGTGGGATTAATGTTTGTTGATTTTTAGTCAAAACACGGGAGCTAAAACAAGTTGAAAGGAACAGTTGGGAGTTTGTATAGTCTTGTTGGCCAATGTAGCGAGTATTTTTGGATTTTCTGAAAATATGATATCTTGAATAAAGAAAAATGCAAGAAAAGTTCATGAAATGTCATGAAAGAGATGTACGGACCAGTTTGATATCAGAAAATTCGCATAAATGTTGTATCAATGCTAGGGCAGTGGATTAAGGTTCCAATTCAAAACATTGTTAAAACATTCCCAATCACGAAAATATTATCATTCTTGAAACTATCCTTTCATACATAAACGTATATTAACGAACCATTCTTTTTCTGTTCCAGGTAAGCCCAATAACCACCTACCTCATTCAAAACCAGCGGTATCGTAAGTCGAAAAATCCATTTACCAACCACCCCACCTTTGCGTTACCATCATCTTACAAAACATACCCGCTCACAGCAAAAAGAAAAAAATTGCTACCGCTACTGCCCCAACAGACACTGTTGCCAAACAGCCACCCACACCCATACTTACCCCAGTGCACCTCGCCTCCGGGTGGAGCAAAGGCAAGAGAAAACTCCCGGTCTCGGACGTAAAAATAGGAGCAGGACGGGCGAACCGATAACTAAAGGAAACACGAGGCGGCAACACGTTCGCGCGTACGCGCGCGGAGCGTTAACGAGGAGAAGCCTTTTGCCAAAGGGTGAAAACTTGTGAAAGAGGAGGAGGAAGGGGGAGGTGGTGCGGCTCAAGATTGTGTCGGACGGGTAAACAGCGGTACGCGGCTACTTTCTTAAGCGGGCTGTGGTGAGAAACTATGAGGAGTGGGTTAATTTATTGGGGGTTGAGTGAGGGAAGGGGTGGCGAGTAGTGTTGTATTTGTTTTCGTATTTATGATGAAGTTAGATTAAGTTAATCGGGGAGTTCCAGATAACCGGAACGTTCGCTTGCATAAAATAGATATCTTTAAAAAGTTTTTAATAAAATATATGTTGTTGATACTTTGAAGCAAATATTATTAAAAAATAATATTCTCAATAACTTTTACTGGCGAATGAAATTCTACTTTATTGCTTCTTTTTCTTTTTAATTATTAAAAACATTACTAAAGGCTTACAAATAACTACCCTAATCAAACCTCACCAACCAGATTCCTCACCCTACCACCTAAAAAACTATTAAATCACCAAACCCGGAAACACGCGGTTCCACAATATTTCTCCAACGCATCATTCTCCTCTATCCTCTCCCACGTATCCCCGTTTTGTTCGACCCCACATATTTCCCAGACAGCAGCAAAGCAGGCTTTGTGCCCACACGGTCGGGTTAAAACCTCATCGTGCGGGCTTCCGTCCTCGACGGCAAAGGCAGTTTCGCGGGCGATTATGCCGTTGAGCTTGCGCGAACGCACACATACGCCGTGGAGGAAGCGCGATCGTAAATATTAAATGCAGCCGGAGAGAGCGACTGTTGCGCGGGGATTTTTTGCGAGAGCGTGTGGTGAGCGATGCGTCCGGTATTTAGGAGGTGTTTTATGGAAATGGTTTGAAAAAGTTTCCTGGTGAAGGTCGTGTGTTTGAAGCCATTTTTTCCCTTTTTTAGGTAGTTTGTCAAGTTGGTTAGAAAATGAGGAAAAGTTAGGGGTTTTTTTTTATAAGGGTTTCGTAAAGGAAGTTTATAACTACTATATTTTGATAACCTTACACGCGTTCCCAGCATGAAAATTTTTCATTTCTAGAAAAGAGTCTTATAACTACTTCATGTTGGTACATACAATATCACAAAAGCACTACGACAAACTTAATGCGATCAAAATCTCATGATAAAATTCGCCGAACCGACGTGGCAGACGAAGCGCGACGAGCGTTTTAGCATTCCCAAAAAAAAACACACCCATCCGTACAAATACGCGCTTTTTCATTTATTGATTTTCTATCGTATATTTGTTGCAGTCAAACGCAAATAGAGACGGTCGATCGTCTATACACAAAGCCTCTACGTATTTGTTACTTTGTATACCTCTCGCACGTGCGCGCAAAATTTCGCGCACTGCACGTCGAAGAAAAATCACGTTCGCCTTCATTTATTCGCTCCTCGATCTGTATATTTACCCGCCCCGTGCGCATGTCACTGAACTGAGCATATATAAATGCAATATACACGGCGTTGCTTAATTCGCCGGCGTCGTGTCGATTGCGAATTAAAATCGTAACCGTTGATGTTTACCCGATACGCGCGTTATAAATAACTAATTCATATGCGCGCCGAGACAAAGCCCTGATGGCATTCACATTGAATTCGACTGAAACACTCTGTCCGCCTTTACACGCTAATGAAATCAACACCACTTTTTGCCCCACCGGTAAAATGACATTCCATTATTAAGCAAAAACACGGTTTGTCACAAACATTATTCCAATAATATCGACGGCTGCCCCGACTTATTAAAAGAAACCGCACATTATTCATATAGACATACACATATGCAAAAGGCAATAAGAAAGGAACGCGGCGAACTGTGACGGCCCCTTTTAAAGCAATTGCTACAGCGGCCTCCCCGTCGGCTTTAATTCTTCGCGCGTTTGTCCGGCGTCGAGGAATGCGTTTGCAGATCGTCGCCCGAGGCGCGGAATGTGATTGGATTGGCGCGGGAAATGGAAACTGCGGAAGCTGCCACCGAAAAAGTGAGATTTTCATCCCGGAACAGGTGGAATTTTTTCAGAAATCCAGAAAACTCGCGGCGAGTGAGCCATGACAAAATAAAGTGTTGACCGGTGATGGCGGCTAAAAATGGTTCGAAAAAAACTTGATTGCAATGTTGTGTGTATTGAGTTATCGATTGACCTGAACATTTGCTCTGTTTGACCCAATACCGTGCATTATCTCTTGATAGCAATAAAAAAGCGTCTCTTTCACTGTCCACTTAAAAAAAAAAAGATGTGGAACTCGCCAAGCGCCATCCGCTGCTATACTTGACGAGCCGCTGATCCGCGACCGCTTTAATAATAGCCATACGCTCCGAGAGGATGGAAAAAGGGACGCGGGGCGATATTTTCGTCTTTTTGAATTTTAATTCGCGCCGCGAGCTCGGGAATTATTAACAGTCACGACAGAAGCGGGATATACGCGCGCTCGCGCGACAATGCATAATGTATTCCTTCTGTGTGCGAAAGAGAGATGTGGAGCTTTTTTTCGGTCGTCGCGGTGTGCACTCGCGATTGATTGACAGTTGAAATAGAAAAGGGAGAGGACGAGGTGCACGTGCTCTGGATGGTTGGTTATAAATGGGTGCGTAGGGTTTTAAATAGTTGTGAAATGGGAATGAATGCAGTTGGTTAAAATTATTAGGATGTGAAGAAATAGTAAGTTAGGCGTCTCTCGTTTTTTGTCAAAATTGTCAGTGATAGAAGAATTTTAAAATTTTCTTCGCGCTTTAAAATTGAAAAAAAAATGCATAATTGAATTACGTACTCCATAAAAATAATATGCTCAACAAACGTTTAATATTAATTTATTAGTTTTTTTCATACACATGTATATATATGCATATACATGTATGCATTCGGAGAAGCAAAATTCACTCTCTACAACCTTAAGCAACTGCATTACGAACCAAAATTACCATCGTCAGCCTACCAAAACTCCTTACACCGCGATCCGACCACCGCTAATCACCCGACTACCACCGACCTCAAAAAAATTAAACCACCAGAAGCCTCTTTCTCTCTCTCTCTCTCTCTCTCTCTCTCCGTAAAAACGAGACCAACAACAGCCCTGAAAAAGTCACCATCCCGGGCGTATAACAACGGCGGTAGGAAAAGAGCGACACGACGACGCTTAGAGGCGACGCGAAAGCTTCTTTCCGCAGCTGCTCTCGTGGTGTGTGTGTATGTCGTGCGCGGAACGGCCACCGCCGCCCCCCTCGTTTCATGAATAATAAAAAGGTCGAAGAGTGCTCGGCTGCTGGCGCTGCTGCTCTCCTAACGCGATCGTTTTCCCTGAGAGGGCAATGTTTTTTCATTCCGCTCTGTGCCGCCGCTGTTGCTACTCTCCGCGCGAATTCGCAATATGCGCGCGTGCGCGTCATCCTTAACCGATAGTGTCGAACGCGAAAATAGCGGATTTAGGGTCGCCGAGAGCGGCCGAGGATGTGTTTTCCATAGGTGGTAAGGCAGGTATAGGGCGAGGGCGTTTTTTTTTAAAGTGGTCGGTTTTTTTTGGAAGGTGATTGTGGCGATAAATTTGGATATTCTAAATATGGTTTATTTAATATTTTGATGTTAGGAAGTAGTTCGGATGATGTGTTTATTTCTTTTCAGAATGGACAACTAAGCATAGTTTACGTTTTTTTATTTTATTATTGAGAACAATTCCCTGGAAGAAATGTTAAAGTTAGGTATTTTTCATTCAGAAACGAACATTGCTTGTATTTCATGATTATCTACCAATCCGAAATAAATTATGGCACTTTATAAAATATGTATTTTAAGTAATAGTAGAACTTTTAGATGAATTGTATTATTTTTGCATTAGAATATAGTGAATTTTCTACCAGGGATTATGAATAGCTATAGCTTTTTTGGAACAAAACTGTTACGAATTTCAGATCTGAAAAAATAGAGCATAAAGGATAAAAAATTACTCGACACAACCTTTTTATCGTATTGCGTTAAATAATCCTCCACTCTAACTTTGGCCAATCCAAAGATTATTCCATCGCGACACTCGCTAGAGCCGAATATCATTCGATCGACACACACTCTGCAAAAATTACATTTCGTCATATACACACTCAGCCACACTCGCAGGCGCGGCACGCACATCGCGCAGTTATTCAATATTCCGCATAGCACTCTTTCCGGACTACGCCGCGCTATAAAATATTGCCCTTTTAATCCGAAACAATGGAAATTTATTCCTTTCTAGTTGAAAACGGCGGCAGCTCGCTCGCGCCAATCCGTCATGCGCAGTAAATTACCGTTCGATTCGACTGAATTACCATTTTCCCTCTCTCGCGACGAAAGAATTATTACTCGATTCGGACGGGATTATATCCAAGGAACGCTCACCGGGGGGGGATTTTATAACTGCCGCGAGTGTAACTTTTGAAAAATAAGCAATTTGCGTTCGTTAGAGCTAGCCGTTTATTTACCCGCGGGAGAACGAATGACTGGCAAAAAAAAGTGGCAGGGAAGAGCGGGCGAATCATTCATCGCGGGGCTCTGTTACGCGGCACTTTTCCACGCCGTAAAGCACAAACTGGAAGAGTTGAGGTTTTCACTGTGATTTAGCCCCTCTTTCTTATTACGCTCGAAATAATTAGAAAATTATTCGATTTAAATTTTTAATTGAGTAGGGCGCGGGTAAACTATAGCAAAAGTGCGCAGTCATTATCGAATTTTACGACGCATTCGTCGTAAAATTCCCTCGGGCCTGGTTATTCAATAATGCTACGTATACGAATAATATTGCATTATATCGAATAAAAGGCATAGCAGCAGCGCGAAAGAACGCGGCGAATCAGCGAAACGTCACGCGATATTTCAAACATAATAAAAGCCCGACAATACATACACATACCCGTCACCCCGATTTTTCGCCCACACATCCGGCAGCATCGCGCTTCCTTTTGTCCCGACAAAATAAACGCCGCCCCTTTTTTTTCGTCAATTTGTCGAAAACATATTCTCCCCGGCTCCCTATAGACATCTTTTTGTCACAGGCGCGCGCGACGTGGAAAGTACTTTACATCGATGTTTGCGCTAAAAGCTCGTTCCTCACCTCCCTTTCGTGCAAATTTGAGATCCGTGTACACCGCCGTAAACATTACACTCCGCTCTGACTTTCGCCTTTTTTCCTCACCGTTTCAGATGTTGTGAAACGGGGAAGAGAGACAGAGAGAGAGAGTAATTTTTACGGTTCTGGCGGCCGGATTTTTCGGACGCCGAAGCGCGCGCGTGCGCCTGGATGTTTCTGTACGAGGTAAAAGGTTTTTTAGGGCCGCGTACTGTGCAGCGCGATAGTTTCGGCGGTGGTAGTGGATTTTTGAAGTGCCCGTGATTTTTAGGGCCGAGGAATTATTGTCTTCGGACAAGGAAAGAATTTTTCGTTGGATGCGGCGGCGACCGTGAGGGTGAGTGAGAAATGGCATTCGATGAGTTTGTACGTACAGGTTTTATGTACAGTTCAGGGCTCGCGTTTGGAGTTTGCCTATGCTTTTTTCTTTTTTTTTTCAAGAATTTTAACAAGTTTTCACGGGGACGTGGCGATTTTATTTTTACATCGAAATCCATTTAATTTTCGAGGGTTTCGAAAGATCTCGGTTTGCGTCTGTGAATAATTTCTGTGCGTTATTTTTCTTTACTTTTATCTGGTTTCAATTTAAAAATATGAGCCGCACGTTATTTATAATAAATTAATCAGTAAAAATCGAAAATTAAATAAAAGGGAATACGTACAACCATTGATACACAACAGTTCTGCGAAATATTTTTTATCATCGTCCATCCCGCGCACCTCATATCTACGAAAAATCTTTATTTCGCGAAATTCGGACATCCGATAATAACACGCATCCCGCACCTACTCATCGTCACTCTCTCGCATTACACGTCACTCGAAACTCGGTTGCGAAAAAATATACATATTAAAATTCCGCGAAAAGCTGCATATCACCGACAGCCAACAGTACTGCGCAAAAAAGTATCAATTTTCCGCGCGTACGCGCACGTTACCCTTGTTTGCAAAACGAAAAAGCTCGATTAAAAGCTAGAGAAAAAAAGAATTCCATTCCATCGTTCTACTTACGGTGCGGAGAGAAAGTCTTGGCAGACGTTAGCCAGATTCTCTCTCTCTCTCTTTCTCTCTCTTATTTTACGTCGGGTCATGACAAACGCGTGGGAAGATTTTTTAGGACTGAAGTTCGCAGTCGTTAAACGCGCGCAGTCGTCGATGGCTTCTCGCGCTCGCGCTTTTTTCGTGCCTCGTTTCGGCAAAGTTTTCGGCGCCGTTTCTTGTTCACGACTCGCCAGTAAGAGAAGAGAAAGAGATAGAGAGAGGGAGAGACGAGACACTGCGGTTGAAGAGTCTTTTTCGCGGACGGTTTTTGGCTTCTTTGAAGTTGTGTATGCGCGTACGTGTGCGGGATCTTTGAAGTTTCGTAGTTTTAAAACTCAGGCAAATGACGAAGGATGCCCAAGTTTTTTTTTTAGAAGATGAGTTTTTTTTTTAGTAATTTTATTGCTATTTAATTATAAAGTTGGAAATGTTATGTTATACGTAACGTTTGAAGTATCTGTATTAAACTGTTATACTATTAAATACAGTCCGAAAATTAATTGAAGTTGATACGTCCGGGCAGTGAAATGGTTTATTTTTATAACGTCAGATGAATATCACTTTTATGGAATATTACAATGAAGAGAGTTTAATTTTGAGCTCTTTTTTGATTTCTTTAATAAAATTGACTATCGACACCGACATAATTTCAAGCGCTGAATAAAAAATTCTAAATTTATCTACACCAGAGAGCAAATCTTATCGGGAATCAATAAAGACAAAATCGAATCCATCAATAGTCGACTAATAATGCCACTAACGAACGTAAACAAAAATAATTGACCCAGTTGCACACCTCAACTATACTATAAGTGTGTGGCGCGGTGAATGTTTGGTTAGAAGTTAGATTCAAATCAATAGATTTCACAAAATCTATACAAATAACATCGCTATCCGTTCCTACTAATAAAAGCTTTACGTATTTTCTACTAAACAATAGAAACTTTTATAATTCAAAATACCAAAAAATATAGAAAACATCAATTACAAAAACAAATACATTTCAACGTACATTCATTTCCTGCCAATACCTGCCTTTACACTTTTACATCGCACCACCGTAACCCAATTTTCTCCATCAGCCAAACTTCCAAAAACCTATACCCGAGGCCTCCGAACTCGCGAAACTTTTTTACCAACGCAACAACAGCAACACGCGCAACTCGATGTTTTGCTCGGACATGCCGCGGCTGAGTTATTATGAACAACGGCGCGCGTTCCGGCGTGTGCGGTGGGCGTTAATGAAATTTGCGGGTCATAGCTTTTCCGCCGCGCGGCGAAGAGAACCTGCTGGACTCACTCTATTCCTCGTGTGGCTGTTGCCTATACTCTCCGTGCGGTAATGCAGTTGCTCGGTACGGAGTTCGCTCCTGTGGCTGCGTTTGCGCTGATGTCGTCGATAAGTTGGATGGTTCTTTCTGGATATAGGTCTAGATAGTGCTGATAAGGGAGAAGGGCTTTTGCGAAAGAATGTGGAGAATACGTCGTATTTGATATAGTTTAATTACGGCACAACGTATGAAATTACATTCGTTTGTATTCGATTCTTCTTCTGCGAACTTTAACAACAACAAAAAAGCACAATCCAATCCTATCCTACATCCCATATACCACAACCAAAAAAAGCTAAAACTTCCATTCTAAAAATAAATTACTATTTTTAGAACCGCAAAAAGAGCAAGCCAACCGTCACTTCCAATTATACCCGTGGAAAAATTGAATTTGAAAAACGCCGTGAAAACTCTCCTGGAATAACACAAAGCTCTCTCTCTCTCTTTCTCGCAGCATCGCGCGCGCTCCACATTTAATCCGAAACAACGCACACTCACCTCTTTCAGCCCTTACACACGGGCGCGCATTCGCACCGCATCTTACATCCGCACGGGGCGCACTATTTTTAATTACAAACAACCTCGTTTCGTTCTCACCCCCCTTAACTAACTTTTTCCCTCTCTTCGTCCCTCCGTTCTTCTACTTCTTCTTATTCTACTGGCCCCGCGGCCTATACACGCGCGTTTTCACCCCAACGGTTTCCCGCTTTCTCTCTCTCTCTCGGCCCTCTGGAATTTCAGCTGCCGCTGCTCGCCCCCGGGACGTTGTTATTCCCGTTCTCTTTAGCTGGAATAAGCAGATTTCGAGAGAGAGAAAGAGGGAGCGCTATGGGATGCTCTTTGCCTCGTTGAATTTTACCCGCGTGGGAGAGTGGGAGAAGAATTTTCTCCCGGCGCTTTTCCGCCGAGTTTTGGATTCTGCGAGATGCGCGAAGGGCTGCGCGCGTGCGATGAATTATACATGTAGGTAGGTACAGGGTTTCGGTGCTGCTGGGTAAAACTCGAATAATTGGTTCTACTTGATTCGTCTAATAGAGCGTACACGTTTCGGGCAAATATTTTCATACCGCGATTGTTCGCTCTGGAAATAAAATTTCATATCCGTTCGGTTAAGTGCTCATGAAGTACGGATCAATGAGGGAATACTTTTTAAATATACGTTAGCACGTTAAATATCTTTATAATCAGAAATTTCAATTGGAACGTAAACCCAGCCGGTAAATGAATTTAACTCGTCATGAATATCATTATTATTATTATTATTAAAACGTCATAAAATACGGGAGTATTGTGCAATGGACCTTTCCGAAATCGACGTTTTTCAAAATTTCCCTAAATCGAACACACACACACACACACACACACACACACACACACACACA
>JAPYZO010012946.1:0-10074 GCA_030522905.1 Torymus flavipes
CTTCAACGAATGTTAAAGTGATGACTTATTTCTTGGCTCATTGAAATCACTGAAGTTTTAACTTTAGAAAGAAAACATTAACCGTCATATTATATACGTAATTAAATTAAATTCTCAGTATACTTTGTCAACAAATACAGTTTTACCAATGAAAGCAAACCTCTTATACATTATTTTGCTAGTATATCTAAGCATTTCTAAAATAGAAATGAGTAATCAAACGTTACCATTATCTATTAGGGAGTGTAATATATTAGATGTATTAAACTCAAATATTATCAAAGAGTTAAAATTTACTTATCAAATTATGATATTTTTATCAGATCAACAAAATTACAATTTTGATTACAATAATATTATCTCTGGTATATCACATAATATTTTGACCATAATCACTGAATCAGCAATGGTACCAAAGCTTCCTGTAAGACTTCTGAATCGGGATACAACGGCTTACATTATTTTAAGCAATATTGACGAAGACTATTTCGAAATAAATAATATTGTAAAAAGTTTGTCGTATAAAGGCTGGTATGAACCACGACCTAAGTGTTTACTGATCTATTTTCACAATGCTAACGAAGAGCATGTCTCGCGAAATATATTTGAACCTATCACAACGTCTGCTTGGGAACACAAATTTTTAGATTTTACAGTAATTAGTGTCAGCCCAAGAGAAATTTGCTCCACTAGTGTTATCTATTACAATAATTGTTTCAAAACAACTTATTCAAATGAACCTTTACGAAATACAACGGTTATTTTCCCCGATAAGTTTCGGCACGCTAATGGTAATAAACTAATAGGTTTGGTGATTCCTGGAGCAGTCGGTGTAAACAAATTTGGAGATTTAGAGAGTGTGCTGGATATAGATAAAGCTGCGGTATCTTTAGTTTCGGTTGCTCTGAAGAAAGCTAATTTTTCAATACTCCTGCAACATCTTACTGATCAGAGAGAGATATTGACAACCAAGAAGTACTACAACAGCCGAGTGAATATAATTTTGAGAGCTTCACTTATCAATTCAAGTAGATTTACTACACCTGTTTTACATGTAAATGATGATTGTCAGAAAATCGTGGCAATTGTTCCTCTTCTACCAGATTATTCGTCCGTCAAATTCGACCATATTGTCACTTACGTAGGCACTATCGCTGTAATAGTAATGGTTACGGTATATACAAAAAAATTATTCTCAAGGAGTATAAGCACGTATTGGAGTGCCACCAACATAGCGCATATTCTAATAGGTGTGTCAGCTGAGATTGAACCAAAAACTATGGTTGAAAAAATATTTTTCATATGTTTCATGTTCATATCTATGAAATATTCTGCGGCCTTTTACTCTGATCTTGTCGAAATTCAATTTGTACACAAGACAGTTTCTTTTCAAACATTTAAAGATATAGCCAATACTAACTTGTCCATATATGGTAATTCGGTGATGATGAGTTTTGTTCGTTTAAATGACGATCCATATGTAGCAATTATTAAAAAAAAAGTTCAAAGCTCAAGCACATTATCTATTTCAGTTAGTTCTTGTTTAAATAG
This sequence comes from Torymus flavipes, assembly GCA_030522905.1. NCBI lineage: Eukaryota > Metazoa > Arthropoda > Insecta > Hymenoptera > Torymidae > Torymus > Torymus flavipes. The sequence goes on from JAPYZO010012946.1 coordinate 1,552, forward strand.
GATGACAGTATTCAAAGAAAAACATATTTGCATAACATTTGAAGCTTTAGCGAAGAATAATTTAATCGCAGGCGTGAAAATAGCGAAGCCTGTATTTCATTGCATAGAATGGGTATATCAAATGGAAGCTGGCTCTCCGTACGTAGAGAAATTTCAAGGGATCATTAATAGACTAATAGAAACAGGTATTGGACAGTACTTTAAGTCATTCGAGAAGTACAATAGTCTAATTATGTCTGAGAAATACAAGGGGTTCAACATTAAGCCGGTTTATGAAGACGAAGGAGAAACATTCAATACTGTAAAGATTTTAATAGGAGTTTCGATAGTTGGATATTGTGTTTCCACACTTTTCTTTATTCTTGAAATAATCTATAAGTATTATGCCAAACTGTTACATTTTTTCAGACGTAAATTAAAATTTAAGAATAAACGTCAGAAACAAGTTGTCTCAACATAATGCACGATATTTATAAATAAGTAGTGAAATTTCCTGATAGGTATACGTAGTCTTGCATCCTGAGTTCGAGATTTTTAATGTTTATCAATTTCGTGATTTCACTCACAATTACAAATGTGTGGGTGTGTGTGTGAGGGGGGGGGGGGGGGGGGTAACGCGTAGAAAAAGGTGTAAAATGTCATCAATTTGTTATCGAAAGAAAACATAAATAAAGATTAATCAATCTGTATAAAATCGATATAAGTAGACGTTTTATATTATTAATTGCTTCTTATGGAAACGATGAATGTAAAAGACCGTACAAAACCGTAGAAAATCTTAAGAAGTCGTAGGAAACTATTGGATTTCAGGCCAACTTTTTTCGGTTTTTTACGGTTCTGTATTGAGATCATATTTGAGATCAGCATGTCAAAATACATAAGGATATGATAGTCACTGTGCTGTGATGACAGGCCACTTTTATTTTTTTGTGTGCCTGTATTATTTTTAACTATAAAATGTTGCCCTTCTCAGTGCAGTCTACCCTCAATCGGTTAATAATAAAGGAATAAATGACCGTAAACTATTTCTGAGTATTTTATTTGAATTTTTATAAGCAAAATTTTCACAGTAAATTTCCAGAAAAAATATTATTTTATTCTATATGAATGACATAACATGATTATAGTCTGTCTCGACAAATAAAGAAAAGCTATATAAAATTCTGAGTTATTGAAAAAAATAAAAACCATTTGCATATTTGGTTTGTAAATAAAAAAATGAAACCGTAAATACCTTCCCTTCTATCTATGAAGAAACATTATCTTATGTCTGTATGTGTGTCTACGTGTGTGCATCCGTGCATGTGTGTATATCTGTACGTGAATGTGCATTTTTTTCTAGAGGATGTTAGGAGAAAAAATGCCTTTACGCATACTATAGGATGTCATGGAAATTAGACCATTGCTAGCAATACGTAAAAAACCTACCTACTTATCTTAGGTATAACAGAGACCACGTACCCTTTGACTGTTACTCCTGGTTGTCTTTTTTTTCGTACCAGGCGACGATATACTGATGGTATATATACTGACTTAAGTTTACTTGAGGTGCGGGCTTCGTCGGGTAAAAAAATGTACAAGAACAAGATACCAATAAAAACAAAGTTCAAATAATAAAATTATTTTATGTTATCCTAACAGCTCTACAAATAAAACATATATTCTTTTTACTAGAAATAGAGAAAGAATTTTCTAACATATACAATAAGAAAGGGACGATGTACTATGCTATATGTTTTAATTACTTTATACTTAAACTATATTTTATTATTAAAATTTATTTATAATATATAAAGAAATGCTTCATATAAAAAAATTACATTCTATAGTAATTATATTTTGTCTTTTGAACAACACTCTACTATTTAATTATATTGCTTCCTATAAAAATCGTATAAATCATTATTTTAAGATTTAGCAATAATAGTGCACTCGTTGCCAATACTTATAACATTATAAAAATACACATACATTTCGTTTGCGTATTACAGGTATCAATATTAAACGCGCAGAGAACAAACTATATTTTCACAACGCGTGTGACATCGAATATTCTTAATTATAATTACAAATAGAACACATCATACACTGTTCGATACGTTATAAACTGTCTGTACAGACGCCCGAGCGTCTAACTTGCGATTTCTCCTATTTACAACCACTTCGAGGTTTCGAACGCCTCTAGTCCCTCGGCGCGCAAGCGACTCAGCATCGGCCTGTAGATGTCGGGGGTGAACGGCAAGACTAAGCCTCGCTGTTGGATTTCTCCTGCAATGAATAATAATTATTAAATTTTCTAATTTTAGTTATACGACGGAAAAATTATGACAAAATCGATTAAAAATTGGCATTTTGTTTATCGTGCCCAATGTACTGCTAACTGCACTGTATTAATAAGGATGTTCTCCAGGGGTAGTGGTGCTCAACTTCATGGGACTTCGAAATCAAATATTTCAATTTTGAATAGCGTTTTGAATGACGGGCTTTGAAGCATGTACTAAGGACACTAAGTTGAGCTTTATCAACAAGTTTCACAAAAATCACAAGAAATGTGATCCTAATAGTTTTAATTTGCCCTTGCATTAATTTATAATCTTGTAATAGTCGATCAATATTTCTTCACCGTCACGTTTTCTATATACTTTAAATGTAAAATCTTTCCAACTAAATTCTCTAAAGCAAAATATCCGATCGATCACAAAGATAAGATCACACGTTACCATCCAGTATCATTTTGGCGGCGATGGCGGTAGGATAGCCGACGGTCCTGGCCATAGCTGAGTGTCCCTTGACGTCACCGTATGTGACCATGTTAATGCCGCGCTGCTCGAGTCTACTATCCGGCCAGCGGATGCGAATGTCGTGCCTGAGTATGACGAGGTCGCGCTCGTCCTTCTCGAAGACGAGCTTCTTGGACAGATAGTGGCTGAGAGTGTCGAGGGGCGTGTAGAGCTTCAGCACCGGGTCGACCTGCAGAAGGCCGAGGTCCTCGATCGCCGACGCGCGTTCTTCCGAACCCAGACGCTCGGCTAGCTTCTGCTTGAGATTCTCGTAGAATATGTCGTCGCTCGCCAGGCCGAGGAGGTTGCAGACCAGTGATCGCTACAATGAATCATTTTTTTTAGAGTTGTATAAGGTTTTGTTTTTGTATATTGTGGGAAGTTTGAAAATGTTGGATGAGGGGTTTTGTAAGTGATAAACATTTTAATTCAGAAATTTTAATACTTTTTATCATTTTTATATAGCAAAATTGAGAAATATCATCATCTATGAAAAAAATTGTAAGATGTTGTCACGTTTACGTTGTATTTAATCTCCTTTATCATTATTAACTTCTCTCCGTCTTTTCCTGTATTCTTAAACTTGATTTTGTAAAAAATTTATTGGTAAATAAATAATTATCACAAGAAAAATGTTAAATAAGACACTAATCTGTGCTGCAAAAAAGAAAGAAAAAAGACCAGTATACTTATTAAACCCACACATGTACTCACCCAAGTGATATCAGGTCCATTAGGATGCAGACTTGGATGGGTGTTGGGATCAATCAGGCCGAGGAGCTGTAAGCCTTGCACAGTGTCCGAGTATCCGCGGAACCTGAGCGTGCCTCTCAGTACCGTGTTGGCGTGCTGGATGCCGTACAGGTCCTTGTACACGGTACTGTCGCGATTCGGGAAACCCTCGAGCGCGAAGCCCGGCAGGAAGTCGAGTTGCTGCACTGTCGACATGAGGTCACCGCCTCCAGCTATCTCTACTACCTGTGATGCAGATCGTTCGTTTGAGAATGTAATTAATTTTTAGGTTTCTTAAATAACATAATTCTCGAAAATATCTTGGAGTCAACTGTAGATTTATGTATGTAGTTCACCTAATTATATTATGTATCTGATTCATTATATAGTTACACTGGCTATGGAAGAGTGTACTTATTGGAATATGTTTTCGAGTGTGGAAGAAATATTAAGAAAATTCTGATGGCAGACATTGAGAATGAATTGATTTAGACATCAAGAATATTGTAATGGTTTAAAATTATCATAATTTTGACGAGAACGAATACACTTTTATCTTGAAATAGGCATTTGAAAGTTCATTTTCATTTGTATATTTTATATTTTTGAAATTGTATGTAAAACTTTTCTAGACTGAAGGATTAGTGTTCGAAAAAAGGCACTTTCTCACATATATCTGTTAAAATAATTTTCACCTCCAAAAACGTATCCTAGGATTTCACCAAAATTCATAACTTGTAGGTAGTACGCTCACCAAATGCGTTAAAAATACATTAACTTATAAAGGAACATTATGAATTCTGCAAAATTCGCATGTAATAATTGAACTTGATAAAATAATAGTTAAAACGTATAGAATCATTAGAAAGTTATGTGAACTTTCCCAACTGTATCCCTGCACTCTCCATCATTATTATTACACTATAGTTATACTAATAAAAAATTTTTCTTAAACAGAAATGTCGAAAATAATTACCTGCCCCTCGTGGAAGTACTTAGCGGGCGACAAAGTGTTCAATAGTACGCCGCGGGGCGACCAGCTGAACTTGTACCTCAGGGGATTGTAGGAGCACTCGGGCGCGGGTAGACCGCCACACCACGAGACGAAAGACTCGATGCGACCTCCAGCCTGACGAATGTCGTCGAATACTTCCAACGCCAGCAAGTGATCGATGCCTGGGTCGAGACCGACTTCGTTCAGGATAGTCACGCCTGCCGCTTCAGCCCTGATGTTTGAAAATTTTTTTTGGAATTTATTATGATATATAGTTATTATATGAGCATATGAGCAATTAAATTTATGCATGTTTTTATTGATAAAAAAGGAATAAACTACTTTTACTCGTAAAAAAAATTATGTTTAGTTGTGATGAAAAGAATACAAAACATATGATAAAATGTTGCTACTATTATGTCAATTACTAAATAAGAGGCCCTGATACGTTATTGATATACCGACCACGTTGATTTGGCAATTTAAATAACTATATATATTCATTTACACATCGCCCTTTGTAATAATGTATTTTACCTTCCTGCAAAAATTTCAAATTAATATTCAAAATCATCAAAAGTATCATTTCAAGAAAATGCGAACCGCAACATTCTCTAATCCATCTTCTAAGCTATATTTCTTTATACAGTAAACTCAGATTCAACTCACTCCTCATGCAGGGCCTTGACCTCGTCGTTCATGTAACTCGCCGTGACGAGATGCGTCTTCATCTGTATACAGCTCTTGGCGACGATATGATGAAGCGAGTAGGGCAGCAGCGAGACGACGGCGTCGGCTCCGCTGATCACCTCCTCGAGGGACTCGGGGCGATCGGACACGTCAACGAAGACGGGCTCAACGCCTGGGTACCGGTTCGCCAGCACGTCCGCCTCATCCTTGTACTGAGAACCGACGATTATGCGCAGGTTCTCGTCGCGGTGCAGATATTCCACCAGCGGGGCTGACACGTAACCAGCGCCTAGCACGACCACCTGGAATTTCATGAAGTGTTTATTTATGTGGTTGAATGGAAATGGCGAAAAATGCCTTGAGGATTAGAGTTCGTGTCAGTTTAATCATAAATAATTAAAATAAATAAAATGATCAAATCGTTATTTTGTCTGGAAAAGTTGTATTTATTCAATAAAGTGGTAAGCAATGGCCTTACTGGCAAGTTTGAATGAAATACAAATGTAATACTTGACTACAATACTTATGATTAGATTCAGGTTTTAATATCGTACCTGAGTGCTTGTTATGTTATAGCATTAATATTGTGTATAAAAAAGTAGATTCTATATTAAACCTTTATTTGTAAAAATGCTTTTTTATATTTAAACACGCGGATCTTACTCATATTTGTTTAATAATTCCTTCGAAAATGTACTTATTAACTAAACCAAATGTTATAAGAAAATTTTGTTTTCAGGTTTTTGTGCAATATCTCATGTGAGAAATAAAAATTCATGCCAGGACTTGTATATAAAAACTTGGGAAAAATTTCCTTAACAAATTTTTATTTAAAAATTGACGTAAAATGAATTTTTTCTGCATTTTAGAAACAATAATAAGAAATATAAATTTTGAAGGTGCTTTTCCGTTTTTTTTAAGTCAGATGAGATTTTAACGAGAGAACTCATGTGAGATCTCACGCGAGTTTTTTCAGTAGTATCGATCCCAACCTTCCTATCAAGGAGCGCGGTAGCGCTCCGAAGGCAAGTATAGAATATAATACTTAACGTCGAACCATTACCAAAACTTAAAATTTTTCAATTTTACTCCAACATTCTCAACGATCTTACGCAAACCCCCAAGAACCCCGCTCCCCCTGTCCTCCCTACCCAATCGCCTTGCACTCACGGTACGTGTCTTCGCCGCGTTACCGGCCTCCTTGTGCCTGCTTCGGCAGGTATTCTGCTGTCTCAGCTCCTGTATGTACTGGAAGTTGGGAGTGAGTTGGCCGTTCGAGGCGATGATAGCGCCGTGCACGGCAGGCGTGAAGTTGTACTCCTCGATGGGCTTCCTTGCGTCCGACTGGATGATGTCGAGGGCGTAGGGGAAGAGCAGGTCGCCGAAGAAGTCTGTCGCCTCTCGCGGCAGCTGCGTCGGCATGTTGTCGATCGAGCAGACCAACACGCCTGGGCCCTTGAACGACTTGGTGTCCTTGTTCCGGTCCGCGTCATACAAGCAGAACGGCGTGTCAATCGTCGTGCACTCGTTCATGAACCTTTGGGAGATAGAGGTTGGTCAGTGGTTTTAGGGAAATAATGAAAATTTCGTCTGATTACAGTGTTAAGTAATATTCTTCCCTAATGAAAATCGTGGAATGTAAAGAGTTTGTATGCTGCTGAGTAAGAACTGCAAAAATGATAGCTATTTGTAAGAGAAATTTAATTGCTAAGTGCAGTGATTATGAAATGACTATGAAAGTGTGATATATATATATATATCTAATATTTATTTTTTCAGTGTAATATTTTAGTAAAGGAACGAAGATGTCTTGATTAGCTGTCCACGCCTATTCCAATGATGAGGGCCATAAGGTAATATGAGGAATTCTACACAAAAGTCATACTTGGAGGGTTCAATAAAATAAAAAAAAAATAATTTGGAGGCACACACGTCTGCACTAAATTTTTCACGTCCTGTAGGTCATCCAGTAGACAAATTAAAAATGCCCAGCCAATGAAAACAGTCGGAAAATGGTTCAGCTAACGAAATTAGACGAAAAATGGTCAGTGTTTATTATGAAGTCTCCCTAGCGGAAACAATAAAATGCTAATAACTGTAAAATAACTGGTTTGAGACATTAATAATAGTTATTAGCACAACCCAATTTCCAACAATCTAATGAACACCAGAGTTAAATATCCACTCTGTTCAATACAGACAACAAAAAACTGCACTAAAATTATACTCACTCGATACTACCTCCCGGATCGGCGGATATATCGCAAATCGCGAGCATGCGATGGGGCAGCGCTGGCGCGCCTACGCTAATGGGCAGCCAAGGTGTGTACGCGGGCCTCAGTAAGTTCTTCGCATCGGGGATCGTGAGGAGCTTGGGCGAGTCCACAGCCCAGTAGATGCCGTTGACGAGCACCGAGGCGTACGGCGCGATCTTCTTGCTGAACGTGGAAATGTAGCGTTCTGGGTGTTGGTCGTACTCCTCCGGGTCGAAGCCGCCGCCCTCCTTGCGCTCGAGGTGGTTCCGACGGCGTACCTCGCACGCGTAGATTTTCGTTGTGTCTGTAAGGAAAGATAAGTGGTTTGCTTAATTATTTAATGAGGTGTGGAGAGGAATGAATATAGTTGTTATGGGAGTAATTCAAAGTATTGTATTATTTGCTACTACGGTAAAGATAATTCTGTCAAAAATAATGGTTTCTATGAAGAAATAATCAAGTTAAAAAGCCACAAATTAATAATAAATAAAACGATATCTCATCATTATTATACGATACCTTGCAAAACCTTACTACCTACATCTACTAAATAGTAGATTTCAACACTTTACCATTACTAAAAAAAAAAATTAACAATAACGGAATATACCTCCATGCTCGGCGACTTTGCGCAGCATCTCAGGCGGCACATACTCGTGCGGCAGCTCCTGGAACACTTCCTGTCCGCCCTGGCTGACATTGCCGCTACCCGTGAACACGAAGGTGAGTGGACCGATGGACTTTGGCATCGCTCCCAGGGCTATCTCGTAGCCGGCGTCGCGGATCGCCTGGCGCGCCATGCCCGAGTTGCGGTAGTTGTGGGCTGGGCCAATATGCTGGAGACAAGAAATATCGGATTTGTGTAATTGTAAAAAACGTAGCATTGATCGTTTTAATTAGTAAACGAATGTCAGAATCCAACAAAATTTCGTAGTCATTTTGAGTGATTTTGAACGATCTAACTATCTTTGATTCGCGAAGATCGGTATGGACTCGACGCGATCAGCCGTCAGTTGCTGATTTTTCATCAGGGTATAGCATGTCGTTTGAGTGTGTTTCTTCATAACCGAGA
>JAPYZO010012947.1:0-10132 GCA_030522905.1 Torymus flavipes
TGGAGACATACATTAGAAACGTATTGGAATGATATTGGCAAAACGATTTTAAACATGTTGCCAATGTTACGGCAATTGTACCATTTCCAATATATTTTCCATATATTTTCAATATTTGAAAATATCAACAAGTTTGTATATGTTGCCAATATATTGGCAATGTTTTTACAAAACTTATTAATTTTTACATATATATGTATAAATACAGATATTTTAATAATAAATTCGTCAATTATTCAATTAACTTTTAAGTTTATTCAATTTCCAATGTATTTACAGGCTCACAGACGTAATTCTTATCGTTTTCGAATTCTATATGAATACATACATTTTTTATATTATTTACATCAATAAAAGTTATTTCGTTGTCTACATATATACATTCGTGGATATATTGCAAGGTGATTTCTGGCATTCTTACAAAGAAAGGATTCACTGTATGAATTTTTCTTAAACAAGCGTAAGTATAACCAAAACAGTCGCAAAGCTTTTTACAATTACAGTTACTAGTCCTGATGTAATTTTCTATTACTCCAATTTTAACATTCCTATCATCTAAATATCTCACGTAATAGGACTCAGTTTTCTGATCTTTTTGTGCTGACTTTGAAGTGTACAATGTTTTATTTTTATATAATTTTTTAAACGAAAATACATTGTTTCCAGGTAAGTTATTTTCTTTTATAATTTTTTCAGCATCGTAACCTTTAATTTGAATAGCAGTGCCACATAAATGAATACCATCTCCTATTTTCGTAAGCTTTAATTTTTTTTCAGGGGATGAAATGGTTTTACAAAAATCATATACATCACTATCCTCTCGAAGCCATTCATATTTCAATGCGTGAATTTTTATATACAAATTTAAATTAGATACTATTTGTAGTTCAGGTTTTTTCGATCCGTGAACCAATTTTTTCATTTGGCCATTTAAATCTTCAAGTGGAAAACATGAAGTCGTCCACAACGGACCTAAGCGACGAACAACATCGGCTAAGTGGCCAAGGCTATGTGTGTTGCAGGTCATGTTTTTAACACCGTATAGGGACTCAAATCTTCTTAAAAACTCATCGATTAAACTCTCAGCACACTCTAACAGTTCAATCGTAATTTCTTCTTTACACAAAATATATACACCTAATACTAGCATTTTGTAATGATCTAGATAGTTTTCTGACAGTATATTAGCTAAGATAGGTATAGAATAGTAAAAAAACCAATTCTTTAGCTCAGAAGCTTTCCAATATTCAAAATGTGATTGTATGGGTCTTGGTCGTCGGGGAATAAACGAAGGCGGTTTTACAGAACATAGTTTCTCGTCTACAATATTAATAAAATTGGATATATTATAGTCTTCGTTTGCTAATTTTGAACTAAACCACAACTCTATTAATTTTTTTGCAACTCCTTCAAAAACGCAATGCATCACATCTACTGCAGTAGAGGTAATGAATTTGGGGCAAATTTTTGAGATTACTGATGGCCCTTTTACGCCGCATACTGGTTGTCTTATATCAAGGGCTTGCATAGAACACTCCAATACGCTCTCTTCTGTACGTAGTAAAACATTTTCTTGGTAAGAATACGTCCGTGTTCGATCCACTGTGTTACCTTCTTGTAGACATACCTGACAGCCAAATCGACCGTTGTATTGATGCATGCTTAAAAATAATGCTTTTGCAGGAAGATCTGCTGTACCGCATAAAACAATACCTTTTACTATTGTTTCTCTGTCAAGATCTTTTACATACAGATTAATGCCTTTATACAATTTTTTAAGCGATTTTTTCAGGGGCTGCAAAAATAAGTTTGGAACCGGTTTTTTGTCACCAAACCATAATGATACAAGTAAAACGTTCTCAAGTTTAAACCGTTCTTCATATGGAAGTTCTAATATAATTAAAAAAAATCCCCATACATTGAGTTTCGAAGACTTGAAAATTCTAACGCCATCCGTATACCACATAAAGGATATATTATCCTTACTTGATAATAACCCTTGTGTTAATTCTTTATAAATCGATCCATGATAAATATCTTTCAAGCCTGCATTATTAACAAAGGTATCTCTGAATTTTAATTTTTCGTAAAAACCTGTTCTTCGATACAACGATTCGAGTTGAGGAATTAAAGGCATATCAATAAAATAATCCTTTGTCTCATTACAATCACATAAACTTGGGTTTTCAACAATTTCTTCGTTATCTACTGATCTATCATTATTCACATCATTTATTGTGTTGTCTTCAGAAAAGATGCAGTTCGAACAGAAATAGTTCTTGTGTAATGGAATCTCATTCTCTTCAGATAAATATTGTTTAAATTTATAAACAGTTGAAGGGCAGTTGTTGGATTTTGGCAAAATCATGGAAATGAATCGTAAAATTTTGCACAGGTGCGAATCTGATAAATTTATATCAGACTTCAGTAGTCCCATACTTAAAACGAACTCTCTGATTGTAATAGATGATCCACAATATAATTCACTATCTAACGGCGAAGGCTTGTTTTCAAATAGGTTATCATTATCTTCTTCAATATCACAGCAGCTACATCCTGCATCACTCCCCTCACTTTCATCCAAGCCACCGGCTAAAAACATATAAACATATTTAATGTACATAATCAATTTTTCTGTAGAATGATGCAGAAAATTATTCACGATTCAGATATCACGCGAACACTTTGCACGTACTATTTGATCAAATAAAATTGAAAAATTTTATTTCTTACGTTTGCACGAAGCACCTGGCGTTCCGTTTAAAATTTAAGTGTACACAAAGAATGTGCTTGTCATATAACCTTGATTTAAGAATATATATTTATTTATATCTTAAATTAAGTTTGCAAGCACTAGAAATCAAAATCCGAAAAATGCGTATGCAAAGAAAACAATTTCTTATGAGTAATGCTAACAATTTATACGACAAAACATTTTTTAATTACCAAATCTGTTATTTTTAGTATAGAAAACATTCTGAATTTCCTCTATTGCAGCTTCTTCTCCTACGTCTGAGTTTAAATGACACGTGTAGTCAGACTTAAAGCTGCTGTCATCGTTCAAATTCAGCTGAAATATATCAATCGCATATTAATACTATAATAAAATAGTACATTATGAATCAAGGGTGTCACCTAGCGCACGAGTTGCGTATACTATTTTTCGATGGGGCGAGGGGCGCAAAATTCGATTTGGCCGCGTCCACAACCTCCGCGCCAACTCACGGCGCGCGCGCTCTCCCGTGTATAAGGTGTACATATAAATATAACCCTCTCCTATATATAGGCATACCTTATACATGTGGAGAGCGCGCGCGCCGTGCGCTGGCGTGGAGGTTGTGGACGCGGCCACATCGAATTTCGCTCCCCGCGCTTCATCAAAAAATTGTAGCCAACTTACAGCGCGCGCGCGCGGTGGTTCTGGACACGGCCTTTGCTGCCTGTTTAGCGTGAGCGAAGTGCCCCGACTCACATCCTAGGGCACATAATTTTCTTATGCAAGCGCTTTAAAGGCATCAAAAGTCAAATTTCGCATAAACTTTTTTTTCAATATAATAAGTTTACTCACGGGAAATTCGCTGTTACCTCCAGTCTCGATTGCAGCAGGTTCTTCGCCAGAAAGCGATGTTACTTTTCTAGCGAATGCTTTTTTAAACCGTTTTGCTCTGGTATGCTCGGCGTAGTCTTGAAATTTCAACGGTCGATGAGACATCTTTATTGATTCATTATAACCTCGGAGTTCCAACTTTCAAATCAGAATTTCGAAGACGTCTGAAATGAGTAGTGGTTCTGCGACTATATTCAATTTTGAAAGGACACGCTTTGTATCGTCAATTGTCGTACGCTCCAGAGGTTAACGATTGAAGAAAACTGTCATGTACGCTTTGGTTTTTTGGATAAAATCGAAAACGAGAAGCATTGTCGACGAGAAGGATTTGATTCCCGCAGCACAAGAGGGAGAAATAACCTTTGCGCGATATGTGGACGGGAAAAAATACCAAGCCAAAGTCGTAAAAAAAAGCCGTAAGTTTTTATTTACATTATGTAACCTAGTACTAGTGTAATAATGCATTTAATATTACGCATATTATAAATAAGAAAAAGAAAAAAGTTTTTCTCTGGGAAAGCAAAATATTAAATCATTATTTATGATATGTAATAAACTATTTAAAAAAAAAATAACCTAACTAACTTGGAAAAATAATTTTCAGTTGACCAAGTATATCTCGACCGTTTGAAAGTTGACAGTGACGGTTTTATTATGCAAACGAAGTCCTTAGCTAATGATAAGCTGGTAAATCTAAGAAAAAAGGTGAGCGAAAAAAATAAAAAAATTAATAATCAGCGAAAAAGTGCGACATATAGAGCCAATTTAAGGCTTCAGAGATCGCGTACGATTTTCGACGATTCGAGTAGCGACGATGAGCAGAATAATCAGAAAGATAAGGGTGAAGAAGATCAAGAAGAAAACACTGGAGAAAGTTCAGGATTAGAAAATAATCAAAACACACAACAACTAAGTGAAGAAAGAGAGAAGCAAAGGGAATTAGAAATACAATTTCTCGAGGATGAAAGAGCACGGGAGAGGAAACAAGAGGAAGAAAGGCAGATTCGGCAAGAAAGATGCGCGTTGCAGGAGAAAAGAGAACGGCAGAGAGAGCAAGAAAGACGAGACCCGAAAGATAACGATGAAAGTGACAGAGAGAGAGAGACGATTGAGCAAGAGCGAAAAACGCGTGAGTTGCTAGAGGAAAGAAAAAGAGAAAGACAGATGCGCCAAGAAAGACGCGCATTACAAGAGGAAAGAGAGCTGCAGTGGGAGCGTGAAAGACAAGACACGGAAGATGGCGATGAAAGTGACAGAGAGAGAGAGACGAATGACCAAGGGCGAAAAACGCGTGAATCGCAAGAGGAAAGAGAAAGAGAAAGAGAAAGAGAAAGACAGATGCGACAAGAAATACGCGCATTGCAGGAGGAAAGAGAACGGCAAAAGCTCCGAGAAAGACGACAACGGGATGAGTATCGAGACAGGCAAAGAGAGCGAGGGAGAAGAGAGCAGGATATAGCTGGGCCAAGCGCACATAGGGATGAAAATACGGTAAGCAAAAGAAACCGCTTGAGATGAAACTTAACCCCTTTTTTAAAACCTATCATATTAAAATTCTCTAATAAGGAAAAAACATTGTGGTTAAAGTCAACGTAGATATAAAGCGAGTTTTCTCAGATATATTTTGATTTAGTTATTTGTTTATTTACATACGATATGTTCTTTTTAATACAGTAAATAATTTTTTTACAGGAAGATCCTTTGGTAGAGTGTCGACGTGCTGGAAATGGGAGGGTCCAGTTATGTACGATCTACAATATTTGGATAGATAATGCTACCTTAACCTATTTACAACGCTGGCTCGAATCTCCCAGGGAAATGACTAGACGTCTAATTAAAATTTTGGTTGGGGTCGAAAATTTAAAAGGAATGTGTGCTCGTGGGCGGTCTAAGAAAACACGCGCCATCCCCGAGGACATTATGGCTGCCGTAGAATGTAAATATTTACTATTTATTTAATAATTGAATATTTTGAAACATTATAATATTCACAATACTTTTTTCACTTACAGATTACGTCAATAAAAAATGCGACAAAAGGTTGACACCGGCAGTTTTCACTAATGTTATTAACATGATGATCGCGTCCTTACGTAATCCTAAAATTTAATATTATAATGAACATTTAATTAATCTGTTATTACACCACATATTGTTCGTTTTGTTATTGTCTTGTATACGTTCTCTTTAATAAATTAGATCAATTGATTTTAGTTTGTTCTAGTGTTTTACCTTATTTAAAGAATATGTATGTACCACATTCTGCACGCTCTTCTCAGCTTGCGGGAAAGTGGCAGTGTACGATGCAAATGCAAACTTAAATTTTGAGCATCTTGAAAGAAAAATAGTATATATGATGCTCGCGCGATGCGTAGGCGAGCCCGCACTCGTAGTTTTCTATTTTTTAGGTGATCGAATAGTTATTATATTTATTGATAATAAAAATACATTGCCAATATATTAGCAATATACACAAACTTGTTGATATTTTCAAATATTGAAAATATATCGAAAATATATTGGAAATGGTACAATTGCCGTAACATTGGCAACATGTTTAAAATCGTTTTGCCAATATCATTCCAATACGTTTCTAATGTATGTCTCCAGTATGTCTCCAACATGTCGCTTATATATTACCAATATTATCAATTTTTACGCGGGATATTGATAAAAGAGAACTGGAATGACTAAATAATTGAACAAAGTATCAAGTTTAAGACGAATTTGTTTTATATTAGTTTGATTATGTAATATTGCATTAGTTATGAGATAAATTGTTTATTTATATCGAAAAATTGAAAATGCAAACAATTTTTCTATTGAAATAATTTTGAAATACAAACAGAATAAATTATGTTACATATGAAAATTGATCAAATCAATCATGAGATAAAAGATATTGAAATAATTAAACATGTTTGAATCATGAGATAAAAGATATTGAAATAATTAAACATGTTTGAAATTTTCGAATTTTTTCGCGATTTTTTCTAGTTAAGTCTCAAAATATAAGAAATTTACCTGTAAGTCAACTTTCACGAAAGTAGCTGCTTTCTGTTCCCGTTATTCTTCAAAATCATAATATTTTAATAGTTATTTTCGATATAAGTGCGAAAAAGTGATTTTATCCTCGTGTGTACGTTTGCGTCCGAGCGAAGCGAGGGTGAAAAGAGGCCACACGAGGATAAAATCACTTTCTCACCCGGGTATCGAACACTATTTTTTTACACGACATGTGGGAAGCTCAACTTAGAGCATGCTTTTTTATTCGAGCGTGTGCGAAAGCGAATTTCGCGCACGGAATGTGAAAAAATAAGTTTTTGCAATATGTTGGATGAAATTTAATTTCTCGCACTGATGTTGGTTTCAATATGACAAAGATATAAGTGTTTCTTGAATAGTAGCGGCTGTGTCCGTCATCGTCATTTCATTTATTTTCTGTAATTGTAGGCATGTTTCCAAAAAAGGGGCGATTTATTACTCTCGGACATCGTGTATGAAATACGTGGCTGAAAATTCAATTCATTCCATTGATTGGATTTTTTTATATTTGAATTTAAAATTATGTAAGTGAAATTTTAATGTACCTGAACAATTACAGTAATCCCCTTTTGTTGCAAAATATCCCTTGAATTATCACAAAAGAAATTTAATCATTTAATGATCTCAAAAATTCCCTATGATTATTTTGTTGGCAAATTATAAATCTTACGGATGTGTTAGATCAAAAAATATAAATGGAAGTAGGTATAGAGCAGTTAATAATGCTATACAAGAAATAAACAAAAACTTAAACATAAATGACATTATAACAGATCACTGTAACTACACTATTTTATTGTTTTATATGTTTTTTTAAATATCCGCACTAACAACTCTATTGATAATATAAGTCAGCACTTATATTATTATAATTTTTGTTCTGTTCTTTTGCTTTTTTAGCGACTATCCATGAAATTTAAAAATCTTCCTTTTCTAGCTCTTCTGTTCGAGTTCTGTTCCACTGTCTACTCCTTTCGTTCTTCCTCCTACTTCCTCTTTCCTTATCCTGGAATCTCTGTGCTTCAGTTTGTCCTTTCCTCTTCCCTCTCGCTTCGTTTATCCACAAAAGCCGCGTATATACTATCCCTCGCCGCGTCAGAGGTAAGCCATGCCACTGCTTCTGGTGTGCACGTCGGCAGCATCTACCGGTACATTACCTGACCCAATTATAGGACTAACTCTGCCTGAAAGATCTATATAGGTATGTATATACGTTGGTTCACATTTTTTCTTGAAATAAAAAAGTAGAATTCAAAAACACAAATAAAAGTGCCTCGATTATATCAAAGTGGTACATTACTGAACATCCTTACCTAAAAATGTACCTTTATATCTATCTTATCTTACTAAACAGCAAATAAGTGCTGGTCACCACAATAGTACTTTATGTTACGAAGCTGTGAAATCCGATTTTATTTTAGAATCGCATACGAACAAGTAACGAACACTATTTTTGGATATAATGTGCGTAAAATGGAATTTTCGTGATTGTCTACAAAATCAAATTTTACGGACCAAAAACGATCCACAAAATCAAATTTTATAGCTTTGATACCAAAAAGTCTACGTTAAATCAAACTCTGCACATGTTGTATCAAAAAACACAGTTCAGCAGCGGTAACATTTCATTTAACCGTTGAAATTTTTCTTTTTAGTGTATGATAGCTATAGCTTTGAAATTTCGTTGCGAAAATTTCACTTCACACATCAACAAAAAATTAATTATAAAAATAATTACTGCATAGAAATCTTAATTATTATGATAATTTAAAAGACCTTAAGATGCTACTTATTATAATAACAAAGGTGTCTGTTTAGTGACAAAAAATGAACAGACTTCTAGTGCAAGTAATTGAAGTACCAAGTAGCGAAACGCGCAAGCATTCATTTACTTCTTTTGATATTTGCCCAAAATCATTGACGAATAAAAGTCGGTCACATATTTAGCCAGGTAATAACCTTGTCAATTCATGCTCAACTTCATCAGTATAATAAAATTTGATCAGTTTTTAACGTTTTTTTTCGATCTGTTCATGTTTATTCTATACCAGGAGTATTCATTTTAAATCATTTTATAAGAGGAGTATTTTAAATGGAATGTTTATATATATTTTAAGTATTCGTTAGAAAACGATGTTTTTGATAAAGTAAGCAGTATACCAAATATTTCAAGAGGAACTTCACGCATAGGAACATAAAAAAAATATTGTTTGCGACAAGGGCGTAATACTTTACACCCTTACGCGATCCCCAAACACTCGTGCTGACAGAACCAACCTATTACGCCCTTGTCATGAAATATACTAATTTAAATCACAGGCTGCTGCAATAAAATTTAAAACTCTTGTGAGGTTTTGAATTTAATACTATTTTAATCATATGATTAGAAATAACATCAAATAAAATAAGTTAGGTCTTAACTGTGCTCTATCCTTAAGGGAGGCAGCTGGGGATTAAACCTAAAAATACAAAAATCATCAATTAAAATTAAAAGCAATATAATTATATAATTATAGGCTGCATTCCTAAAAGTAGGCTATACAACTAACTAATTTATGCACCCGTACGTATCAAATTTCCCTCTGGATAGCTGGAATGATTCTACGAGTCTTATATGTTCAAAAGTGCTTTACCACATGATTCTGAAGAGAGTTTTGAACGGATTGGCTTAAAACAATTCACAAATACCATACAACATAGCAAATGGAAACATACGAATCTTCGAAAAAGGCATCGATATCTCTTATGGAATCAGCAGAGCAGATTTTTAAAAAAGTAAGTAGGAACTGAAATAAAAATTGATTAATGCTGAAAAATATTGAAAATCTGCAAAACTGATTAAACTTAATTTTTTCATTGTGAATAACTTTTTTTTCCAAAACCTACTCCGCTTATTCCATAACAGATATGTTGTAGAATATCTGAATTTTTTCAAGCCAATCCGTTCAAAGCTCTCTTTAAAATCAAACGGTAAAGCAATTTTGGACATATCCGACTCGTAGGGTCATTCCAGCTATCCGGTGGGAAATTTGGTACGTATGGGTGTATAAATTAGTTATTTGTATAGTCTACTTTTAGAAAAGTAGCCTTTAATTATATAATTATATTTCTTTCAATTTTAATTGATGATTTTTCGATTTTCATGTTTAACGCCCGCTGGAACTCTTAAGAAAATTAGCCTCTTAGTTGAAAAGTTGCATAAACATTAGAAATTATATGATGTTAAGAAAAATGAAATATATCATATTATATCTTACATATTTCTTAAACCCCTGGGAAAGAAACATTTTTCGATTTTATTTAATATTATTTTTTTCGCAAATAATATTTGTATAATATAATTATACAAATATTACCAGCTTATTTTATCAAGCGTTGCTAGCCTACAATTGAATCACCGGTTGTGAAAATCTTCAAAAAGATTGTTACAACTGGCTGTTTCCCGGACTTTTGGAAATTCTCCTATATTCATCCGATTCA
>JAPYZO010012958.1:0-15951 GCA_030522905.1 Torymus flavipes
TCCTTTACCTGAAATAGTTGTTATACACCAAGATGTAAACATCTTAAATGATGTTTTATCTCTTAAATCTTATATATTGGAAGAACTCAATGTCAAAGAACTAACTGTGACTACTGACAAGAAAAAATTTGGAGTTACACTTAGAGCAGAGCCTGATCATAAAACTCTTGGTGCTCGATTGAAAGGTGAATTTAAAGTAGTAACTTCAGCTATTAAGGAATTAACAGATGAACAGTTACAGACATTTGTAGCACACAAAGAAATTGAAGTAATGGGTCACAAACTTGAAGAGCAAGATTTACGTTTGATGTTTAGTTTTACTGGACCTGCAGCTGAAGAACTTTCAAAAAGATATGAAGCTCATAGTGAAGGTAATGTCCTTATTCTTCTGGATGTAACACCAGATGAGACCATGCAAAATGAAGGTCTTGCTAGAGAACTCATTAATAGAGTGCAAAAACTCAGAAAGAAAGCAAAACTTGTACCTTTAGATGAAGCCATAGTTTATTATAACATTACAGATAGTAACAGTACAATTGCTAAAATAATTGTCAGTCACAAAGATTTTATTGAAAATACAACCAAAACTCCACAGAAGAACATTTCTGAAAAACCTGAAAGTGCAGAGCCAATTATTCAAGAAACAATGAATATTAAAGGAGTAGATGTACATCTGGCTCTAGTATGTGAAATATCTCACACAAAAACTAATGCTAAACAAATTGCCACAAATAATAGTGGTACTATTCCTTTTAACAAATTTGTTAATGTGAAATTAATTGGTATAAAACCTAGGTTTGGTGCTACCAATAATTTTGGCACAATTTTACTAGAAAATGCAAATGCCAAAATTATCAATTTTGCACAACTAAAAACAGAAATATCAAAAATATTTGGTATTTATGGCTGTCATTATGACTTATTTTTTCAAGGAAAAAAAATTAATGCAGAAACAAATATGTTATCATTAAATGGTGCCCTAATATATGTGATTAAAAGTGGAGAAACATTAGCAAATGATGCAGAACCTATTCCCAAAAATCCAATTTGTCGTTTTATCAACGTAGAAAACAAAGAAAATAAAGGCACAGTATTATTGGAAAATCCTCAAGACAACTTTACTTTAAATCATGATATGTTAAGGGAAGGACTTCGAATAATTTTTCCCAAATCAAACTTTTTACTTCCACCTGTATCTTTATTACAATTACATGGATTTACTTTACAGTTAAAAGTTTAACAGCTATTTTTTTAAAAATTCACTTTGTAATAAAAATATTTTTTAATGATTCATTCATTCAGTTCATTTAGGCAAAGTCCTATTAGTTATGACAGGATTCTTGACGAAATTCATGATATTATTCAATAAAGATAGTTATGTATATACTGTAAATATTATATTTATATCTTGTCGAGCGGTATTTAATAAACAATGTAACTATACGTATTTTGTAATTTTGAAATGTTCATTTACATTAATTTGTTAATCCCAAATGCAATTACAAAATAATAAACAGCTTTTTAATAAATCGCTTCGCTTGGGTGACAAACTAACACTCGTGCCAAAATTATTTTTCTCGCGAGTATCGAACACTTTTTTGACACAACGTACGTAAAGTGCTATTCTAGCGCACATTTAAAAATCTAAGCGTGTGAAATAGCAGTACTTTACGCACGGAGTGCCAAAAACATCTTTGTTGAAAGATATTCAATCTATATATATATATATAGGAAGACTGATTTGCAGCAGACCTGCAGACCTATAATAAGCATATAGTGAGCAGTATTAGTTCCGTCGTAAATTAGTTTTCCTATTATAAATTCAATATTTTTTATAATTTCTTTCTCCGCATCTACTTCAATCCTACTCTGAGGGTATATATATATAACAAGGAGAGTGCACACTCCCTGGAAAACAGATTTTAACGGATCTTTGAGAGCCGATTTCTGGTATCTAAAAATGAAACCCAGTGTTCTTAATTCCATCTCATACGCGCTTTTACTTGAGATAATATGAGCAATCTAATCTATATTTTTTTTTTCATGTCAGTACCTGCATAGTTTATCATCCTGAAATTGCAAATGGAACTAATGCGCCCTTCAAAATTAAAATCAAATAAAAAGCATCTAAGTTTTTTTTTAGACGGCGGTAACTTATTTACCAATAATTAAATTTGGTTTAAAAAAATGATTTTTTACAACATTACGCACATAATTGCAAAAACTACTATTTCGATACAGGGGGTGTTAAACTGATTTTCAAAATTTGCATATGCGTAAAGTTGCTCTTTACGCACATTGAATCGAAAACTATACTGTTATTCTTTACTTGAAGTATCTATCATTCCGCAATTACACCATCACTCATAGTATGTGAAAAAGTAGTTGAAAATTGGTATGGGGAAAACGGTGGTTCTTACACTATTTTTGATTTCTTATAATTTTCTGAAAAATCAATATTTTTTTACGAAACAAGGCTCAAATTTGAGCTTTTCCTGTCTAGTTCTATAATCTTTTTCGCTCGTTTCCATATCACAAATACTTGCAAAGTAAGTAACAGCCAATAAAAGAGATATAATTTTTTAACGAAATAGAGCACATTTGTGACTATGTGTAACTAGATTCTCCATATGTATCAAGAAAAAGAGCCGATGAGATTGAACTAGGAGTACTGAACTTCATTTTAGATACCAGAAATCAATTCTGAAAGTCTATTTAAAATCCGTTTACCGGAAGGTGTGCACTCTCCTTGACAGTGTGTATAATACACAAAAATACCGTTTTGTGAGCCCAACGGTTATTATTATATTTATTTAATAATCACTCTAATGACAGTTTTATTATAACATGTATTATACTTATGAAGTTAATGATCATTACTCAGGCAAAAAATATTGCTGCGTTTTTGCAAGATGAGAAACGATATTGTATAATAGACAAGATATTTTATTAAGTAACGGAAACAATTTTCTAAACAAAATTTCAGTACTTATGAAATAGATATCCTCAATTTGAAAAATGGTCATTCTCTTCATATTTGCTCCGATGCAAATGTATATGTATCATAAAAGGTTAATAAGTACTGGTCTGAATTTTAAAGTTTGGAAAAGTCTCATTTGCCTGCCTTAAAAAAAGTTGCAGCAAACGAAAACTTGATATAAATTTTATTAGAACGAAATTCTTTAATTATTTCGACGCGTATCTATTTCATTCGACATCATACGCGGATGGTTTATGTGTATATAATATATATACGGGAGATACAAAGTAGGTACATATAATAGTGGGCGTGAAAAGAAGACAGAAAAGAGGAGAGCAAGGAGGCCAAAATCGCGGCCACGGCGTCGAAAAGGAAATCGGACGGTTAACAGGTGGCGCACCGTGGCGTATATGTATGTATAATATAAGCTCGTGCAGCGAGGCAGAAGAGGCTGGGAAAAAATATCACGTGCTTCTCTAAATTCTCCATGGAAATTGACACTGACCTCATGCTCTAGAAAACTCTTCTGAAAACCTTTACTTATATATGCATAATGGAGCAAAAGTGATAATTTGACTTGTAAACGCGGGGAAAATCGCCGTTCTTCCCACCTCTTTTACCTCGTGTACCATTCCATGCGCTTTTCAAAATTTTCTGCAACAAGAAAAGGATTCATATAAAACGTATAAATCGCAAGCAACGTCGTATATCAACATTAGTGTTGGCGGACTTGTTGCAGCTATACATTATACTCGCGGCAGCGAGCGATTAGGAAGACGATATACCTACCGACTCTTCGAAAGCTGATTAATGAACGGATCGGAAATAAGCCACGGCTTCTAGAAATAAAACTGTTACTCAAAATATCCCATCCGACACATCGCACGTAAGCATATACACAACATTCGCGTAAACATTATATATTTCGCTGAAATTCTCGTTTACAAGAACCCATAAATTTAGTCCCCGCACTAGCAGAATATACACTTACACGGCTATAACTATTGAATAAGACGCATCAGGTATAATTCGATGGCGTGAGCGCGAGATAAAGGCAATTAAAAATTTATTTACTAAAAATCATCGGCATCTTCTTTCGTATAACTTTCGCCCTCGCGCCGTGACGTTAATTACAACGTTGCGTGAACGGAGAGGAAAAAAATAAGCCTGTCTCGAGGGCGCGTCATCAGCCAGGATATGTAGGAGAGATCGCGGCGGGTGGCGAATTTCGCCTAATACGTATGGCCGAACGAACGGAACAGGTGCTCCATACACACAGGCGCACGTCTTCTTCTTCTNNNNTGTACGCGCGACCTCGATCGGCGACCTCGATGAGGCGAGAGAAGAGTTTGGTACCGTTTTCTCCGATTCGGTGTCTATTATGAGATTAAGAAGGAGGCCCGCCGCGTCGTCAGGTACACTTTCGGCTGAGCTATGCGTCCCGAGATATCGTTAAGTACGCCGGTTTTTTTTTCCTCACTCTTTCTCTGTCTCTCGTTATAACCTCTCCAGTCACCGCCGCTCGAGGCGATAATTATTACGTTCCTGTGCGCTGAAAACATTTGTCGATGCGTGCGTTCCGTCTCCTTCCGTTATATACTGTACTCTCACGGTGATCCTTTTCGACTCTTTTTGCTTAGGTTTATTATCTTCGCACTCGATCATTTTAATTTTCTTTTAAACGTCGAAGAAAGTACAGAGATGGTGATTTTATAGAGAGAAAAAAAGTTTAGAAATCGGTGGTCAATTAAACAATAAGCTCCGTTCGAGTGGCTCGCGCGTGCGAGCTCGATAATTGTTTTATTATCGCTGATAATAAAGCTTGCGTCAAACGAGCCTTTTATCAGGGCAATAAATGTTTTATAATGCTAATGAATTACGCTATATGCCATTATATCCTAATAGATGCAGCGATTTGCTGACAATAAAACTCGGCTTTAAATTGTTTAACTTTGTAACGAAAATGTATTTTTATATACCAATCGCAGCTATAAAAAAAACCATGTATTCCTGCCAGTTTAAACGTGACGCATATACGGCATCATCTATATAGAGATTTCTCTGTATAAAGCTATATAGTTTCACTATTAAAAATCCCACTTGTAATACATAAGTATATATATATCGCTGTCGAAAAAGCCGCACCGAGTGTCAAATTAATGCCCACCATTAAGTTTGCCATAAAAATGAGAATACCTCTTGCCCGTGTATACGACACGTGCGCGTGCTTGCGTATGTATATAATTAAAAGTGTAACCTGTGACACCGGGTGTCCAACCGCAGTATATAATCTGTCCGCTCATTGGTTACTATAAGACACGAATAATGACTTTTTCGTCAAGAGAAAAGCCCCATAAATAAGCCAGGCTCTAACGACAAACAAAAAAAGCTCATCACAATAGCCATAAATTAGCGGCAACTCGCGCGCGCGCACTTTTTTGCATCTCGTCGCCGCGAGTCGCAACTATATACATGGACGTCACCCGGGATATGTATATCGTGGGGTACAGAGACAGCGGTGTATATGTGTATAATATAACTCACGCGCGTTATATGGAGCGAAAAAAGCTGCGTATAAAGCGGCTTTATTCATGCAACGGAGGAAGAGAATTGCCTATACCCGTCGCTGAGGCAAGAAAGTGTGCGCAGCGCGCAGCCTGGAAATGGATTTCAACCGGCCAGTCACTCTCGGTAATTTCCAGCCGGAAAAGTCCGCGGGGAGAAACGTGACGTGCGCGCTCGTCGATTAATTTTCTGCCGATTTTTCGGCCTGTGGCATTGGAGCTACTTTGTGCGCGCGGGAGACAGTGTATATTTATGGACTTTGAATTTACTTGCTATTGAACAGTCGCTATAGTATATAGAATACCGATATACGATAATTAATTTTTTCCCCTCGCGTGTATAATATCGTTTCTCCCGAGAGAGTGTATAAGCTGCACTATAAATGTGTTATATGACTCAATTCCCCCCGTAAACAGCATTCTTTCTCATATGTTTCGCGTCTCTTGTTGTTTTTTTTTCGGTAAATTGATATTATGGTCGACGAGAAAGAACCCGTTCACATAGGTATAAGTTGATATACCGGCGGATGCCCGTGACTTTGTCATAACTCGCTGTATCCGGATATATGGGTCAATTTTAATTTCTATCGGTTATGCATATATATGCTTATCAGAAAATCCTCGTGAAAGCGGAATTGACTCTCAATACAAGCGTCCTGCAAGTTGTATAAAAAAAAAACAAAAACAAAATGACATAAACAATGGTGAAAAGCTCTCCCGCTCACGTAAATCTTATACCTACACAGTACTTTTACTAAAAGCGCATCGCAGGCGTGCGTCGAGGAGCGCCGGCGAAAGTAAAAGCAGTGCAAGTGCACCAGGACGAGGGGGAAGTAAAAGCAGTGCAAGTGCACCAGGACGAGAGGGAAGGGTACTCTGACACGTTGTGGGGGGTGGCCTTAAGCGAGGTGTCGTCGTATTGATTGGGGAAATGGCGGCCGGCCGGCGGCAGCGGTGGCGCCTTGTGCAGCCTTCTGCCGCGCGCAGGACTCGCGGAGGAGAGGGAGTGCAGCTGCACCGGTGAGAGCTTGCGACCCCCCCGCGCCCGAGGAGATGATGGCTGTCGAGTGAGAAAGGCGAGGAGCGGCTGCGGGAACGTGGATCTGCAGGAGGCGCTGTACGGGGAGATAGAGGTTGGTACTTTCAATAAATAAATGGCTCTATAGAGGTCCTTGCACTCTCTTGTGCTGGGATGTCTCCTGTCGGCGGTTCAGCAATTTTCTTGTTCGAGACTTGACTTTTTATGGGCTTAAAATAGTGATCCATTCGAAAACGGAATAATTTATGTGATGGCCGTGATCGATTTTTCGGGGACTCGGATTTATATTGGTGCCTGTAATAAACAATATTTATAAATTGAATCATTATAGAACATGGTGTCGAGATTTATATATAAATTCGAATAAATATAGGCTTAAAGATTGGCTCTTCCGAAAATAATTGACGTTTTACAATAAAATATCGATCCTTTTAATTGGGAGTAGTACCGCGCCGTTTCTTGAACAATGCCGATAAGCCCGAGATAATGAAGTATATTAAGAAGAGAACAGCTCCATTGATTTTTCACGCTAGCCTTGGCATCGATGCAAAAAAGATCCGTGCTCCAGAAAGTCCGCGTGTATACGCTCTATGCTAATCCGTGCCCAAAACTTTTTCAAACTTTCTACTTATTTCAATTTCTCCAGCTGCTCTACGTCTTCCCCCATCTCTCATATTATATATATAAATTCATGTGAATACACATAATATTCAGATTTCGCGCGTGGTTATATATATATATATATATCGCATTAATCGAAAGTACCCCTTTCACTGTATCTCTGACGCAACAACATACTCATTTATGGCATAAAACAAAGAAAGCAGTTTACCGAGTGCGAATTGCATATGAAAAGCAGCTGCGATGATCGGGAGAGATATACGGGTCGAGAGCGAAGGGTTGCGAGACTTTCTCCCCTCGGTGCATATATATCGCGCACACACATAGATGCGCTCAGACACGACGTCGCTCCCGGGGATCGGAGCGCGCAATAATAGCATGCGCTAGCTGCAGCTCGCGTGGGAGTTAGATCGAGCGAGTGGCTGCTGGGCCAGCGCTGTGCTGCTGCCGCCGCGCGCTGGAGAAAGTCAGTCAGTCGTGAAAGTGGCCATGGCTTTTGCATCTTCTTTTTTCATAACTTTGCCCGTGTGTATGTAGCATTTTCGATGATTTGCTCGTATCTGCGAGCCTGACCTCTTGCGTAAGGTTTTTCGCCAATTAAATGCAGTTGCCACAGGGATATTCAGTTGTTGCGACGAAAAGCGAGCGAGTATAGGTGCAGATCGCGGTCTTTCTCTTGGCCGACAGACGATTTTAAAGCCATACTGACAATTTTCAGTTATGCCCGCGCGTGCTATTATGATTAATTTATCGCTCGCGATCGATGCGATCACGCGGTTAATGAAGTTGTTTTAAATTCTCGTTTACGGTAATGAATGATATTTACTGCGACATATACTCTGAGCTTTATTATACTGAAATTAATATAAAGTGGGTATAATTTAAAAAAAAATTCGAATACGATGAGGTCAATGTATACAATCTTAGAATAGAGGTGTCTGTAAACCGAAGCTTTTCCGAGCGCATTCCCAGCTAATTATATACGACTGAATAATCACACGTGTGCAAAGCCGAGTTTTTGCATCACGTATGGAGAGGATTTGCGAGATAGAGAGGAAAAAAGTAGCGTGTGTGTATCATTATTGTTATCGATCGGGGAAAAAGAATTAATGTTTACGTCTTGAAGATCGAGTGCGGTGTAGCAACAAGCCAAGAGGCGGAAGATGTAATTTAACACTTTCACTGAAAGTGCTGCTGGCTGGCTGTGGCGGAGCGAGTGCAACGCTCGCTACGTTCGAGTTGAAAAGTTTCGATATTGAAGAGGGAAGTGGAATATATATATTTTCTCTCGGGGGAAAAAATCTCTTTGTTTTGATCCTAATCATCGGACTAATTATTACCGATAAACAATGTTTATTTATACAATTCGAGAAGCGGACAAATTACTGTGGCGATAAGGCGGCGAAATCGCTTAGAGTGTAACTGGTTTTGCCGCGGCGCACTCGTATATACACATTTCCTCTCCGCCTCGATTAGAAACACGTTGTAGTAAGAGCAATAACCTTGTAACAGGATCGAATTTCTAATTCCGCGCCTGTAATACGCGTTTAAATAACAATTCATGTATATAGCATTTGCATTCTTTCTTTTTTTCGGCCTTCGGGCAGATCCAAACCAGCTGCGCAGACTTTTTGTTCGAATTGGGGAATATAACAATAAATTTTTTTTCCGAGTAGCCATAAAATACTCACTTTATTCAATTACAGCTGTTTATTTGATCACAAAGTTTTGTTAGCATTCAAATTGACTTTAAGGATATAATCCAAGTCTGTTAACGCGAGAACATAAATAAACGCCCGAAGAATACTTAATGTTACGCGTGATGAGGATACACTTCAAATATAAATCATCTTACGTAATTAAACTTTATTTATTTTTTTTATAAACTTCATGTTCTTCCAACACTCTGCCGTAAACGCGAAAAGAAATTAACATAGTAATTGGCCAAATACCTTCGTTCCCAATAAAGAGGAGAAAGCAATGCCAATGTGTTGTTATTTTACACATACGCAAGATATTTCTCGCTCCGCGCGCGTTGGTCCAAAACGCAATGCATAAAAAATCAGCCGGCGGCTCCGGCTAAAACAAAGTACGAAATTTCCAATTCCGAGGAGGCGACAACGGGGGGATAAATCGGAGCAGACGTTTTATAGGTTTTGTATTTTAGATCCTTGCGGAGGCCGCGGACGCCGCGCCGCTGAGTCTTCCGCAATCGCCTTTCAGCGCACTCGTTAAAAAAGATACAAGTAGAGACCATCGAAGAGAAATTGGCTTTATGCATCGCTCGCGGACAGAGCGGCTCTTTCGCAGATTTCACCTGCCCAATATTTTCAATGATGTAATGTGGGTTGTTAAGTGCAATTATGTCGTATATATTGTAACTGCGCTGATACATCTGATATATCCGGATTTTGAAAGACAGATGAACGGAGAGAAAAAGTTTCCGCACTAAAAGGATCTTTGCTCGAATGACCTTGTTCAATTAATCTTCTTTCTTTTTTACATCTCGATTGATTTGTTACTCAAAAGTATCTTCATTTCTTCAAAAGAGTTTAAGTGGGAAGAACGGATTGTAATCGAAGTATGCCTGCGGCGACCAGACGCATCACAGCTTTCTAATCCGTAAACAAAATAAATTTTCATAAAGTCTTTGTCCCGCTGCTGCAGCGTCCTCATACCCAGCGTAATTAATTCTCCTTGCACGCACTCGCGCCTCCATGAAAAAAACTGATGATCGTCTCTGTGTGTAAAGACCACACGTTATAGGTGATATGCACGCTCGCCTCTTCCGAAAGCAGCGCTTCTTCGAAAGTGCCTTGACCCTGCGTTTGAAAAGCCTCTTCACTCTATCTCTCTCTCTCTCTTAAAGGCGAAGGAGAAAGGTAGAATTCATTGGCGGATCTTCTTCTTTCTCTCTGCCGCTGAGTATACTTAGCGTCGGCAGATGCGCGCACTCGCTCGAGAGCTGTATATTGGGTCCCGTTAATTGTGATCGTGACGCTGTATCCTCGAGCTCGCGCGGGAGAGACGTGTATACATTCTCTCTCTCGGCGAGTCAACCACAGGAATTTTTTCCTGCACTTTCGTTCGAAAAAAAGTGAAATTTTAGTTGGGCCCCTTTCGCAATATACCCGTTGTATCGATTTTCTTCTGTTTCGCTCTCGCAGACTCGCAAACAACTCTTTCGTTGCGACGACTGGCTTTATGTAAAAGCGAGTGTTACGGAAGTGGCGTTTCGCGCGTGACGACATCACATTGTTTACCAATGAATTTATATAAACAAAAAATAACTTTAACCGTGAAATCATCACGTATATACTTTTCTATATTGCCCGCGTGTACATATTAGAAGCTTGCACAATTCATTTGCGGGATGAATGACGCGAAAAGTATCGGAGATTTTCCGGGTGTTAATGGTCACTAAAACGTGCGAAAATAGCGCGTCATTTTTTTTCTATATACGCGAAAATTCAATAGGCTATTTGATGAAAAATTAATGCGCCCATTACCTCGCGTTGCATTATTTATATACACAACCGGTTATACGCAGATTTGAATTGAGAAAAAGGCCATCGTGCGCCCATCTTGTCATTGCACGCTATAGCAATTAGCACAGCAGAGTACACACAGACTGTTGCTCTACCTCTCACGCAGCTGGAAAACAGCAGCGGTCGTCATGAATGAGAGCCGCGCGTTAGATACGTCGCGGCGATTAATTAAAATCTCGCGCACTCGTGTCTACGCCACGTGCTTCGTATATAACGAGCCGCTAGCATCACTTTCGCTCGCAGCCGCCGAGCACTCCGCTGCTGCTGTTTCCCTTCTTCTCATGCGCGCTCCCTCGTGTCTGGGCTCGCCCTCTTCCTCTTTTCTCTTTATGAGCTGGCGCGCGCGAGCTGTGCATGTTAACTGACAGCTGCGGGGAGAGTGAAAAAGAGGGAACGACGTTGTGCGAATTAGAAATTAATGCCCGCGAGAATTGTTGATCGAGTCTTTTTATAAAACACCGTTGCAATGTATTCTCGTGTATGGTATAGGTATTGAAAATCGGGAATTTTAAGGAAAAAAAGGAAAGATATGTAATTGAACGTTTCGCTAAGTATAATGACTACCGACACACGCATTTTATTATGCCGTATTTAGCTTTTATGAGCGGCAATTGCCGTGCAGTAAAGGGTAACAGAAGTAAATAAGGCTATGCGGTTATACATTTTATATGCACCTAATTGCGACGAATAAGCAAAACAAAAGCTTTTGTTGAAACGGCAGCTCCACTATTTATTATATTGACATTACAAATCGATGGTTATTTCAGAGCAAAAACAATGTGCAATACATTTTACACGGTTCAGTATATGCACATATAGCAACGCGGCCAGTACATAAAGTCTTTTTACTACTGATTAATGCGCATCGATTAGAAATTCTTTATATTATATATAAAAAAAAGCACTCGCAATGACAACAGCGCCTGAGCAATACTAACATCTTCCCTAATTAACTTTCACGCAGTCTCTAAATTAATCCTCAACTACAACTGCATCCTCGCCGCCGCATCTCTCCGAGCTTTCTCTCCTTTCCAAATTCTCAACAAAAAAAAAAATCTCAAAAGCGCTGTATTTATATATATTGTTTCGGGGAAAACCCCATCCACACACACACACACACACGCGCGTGCTTTTTCGATCGAGGCTGCTGGCACTCTCTCGTATCCTCTTATCTGCGCATTGCGGAAAAGACGGCGGGGGGGAAAGAAAGCGCCGCCGCGCACAGACCTAGACATTGACCTCGAAAGCATGCGGCCAGGGGCGTGTTGCACGGCAAGTATATACCCTTTTTGCGGTCTTCTCCTATAGCTGCTTCTCATTTACGCTGGCTGGTACTTTGCCCTGGGGAATAATATAGTGTTTCGGGCTGGGTCGACCGCTGGTTAGCGGTGAGTTGACGTAATTGGAAATGATAAGCTATAGCTGGATCATACTGATTATATATAGTCAATTAGTTATGTATTGTAATGATGACAGTAGGTAATACTCGAGATCATTGCTGTGCTCGTTGACTGAGCTGAGTTTGACACGTTGTTTTTTTTTTTTACGTCGTATATAGTTGCATATTCATGGGTTTTGGCGCTTGAAAATGTCGAAAAGATTGTTAGGATGCAACACGCGTTACGAAATGTACCCCTGTAATGGGATTTTCAAATATATTCGTAGCGGTAAAAATTGCGTAGTTCGAGGCTCTGTTATTTTTCCAATTCAAACTGCGTCTTCCAAACGATATTCCATTCTAAAATATACACTTGCGCGCAGATCTCGAATGACTGCAAGTTGTTTATCTGGCGTTTGTTAATTCGGAAGCGAAAAGCAAAATTCGAGTGCCCAGGGGCGCCTGTAGCTCAAGTTACGGCTTTGCTGATTGCGGCCAATGCACCAGCATCCCTTTTTTTCCTACGAACCCCGCGCGCGCGCTCGCAGATGAAAGTAACCGCGTCGCCGCGGCAGCTGTAATACTCTCCCGCGCGTCTCCCCCACGTCTCCCTCTAGGAAATTATTTCCGTGCGCATAAAGCCGCGACTTAACGAGCAACTCCAGCAAATCAAAACTTGCAGTCGTAGGTCAGCGCTTTCTGCGCTGTTTTCACTTTTCGATTTGATATATACACGCGTTGTCGTACGTCTGTCCTCTTTGCATATAAGCTTGTCATCGAGAAATCAATCTGTTTCTTCCTAATTCAAAAGGAAAAACGAACGTATATGCACAATGTAGACATCAAGTTAATGAATCTCGACACCGCTTGCCGTATAATTGAATAATGATATCGCATTGCGCGCCGGGGATATATATACGAAAAATCGATACTCCGCGTGATAAATTAAAGTTAGCCGAGAAGTAGGCGCCAAGCGAGTATTCGAGACGCAGGTCGTCGATCGGCTTCATGGAAAGCGAAACTTAATAACCCGTCGAGCCGCGAGCCGAGACTACTAAATCCGCCACGCGCACGCGCAGTGAAACTTGTTGCGAGTGTCCTTTCAAATATGCACTTGCATTTTCAACCGGACCCGTTTCAGCCAATTAATGACATTGATCTTGCAGCCCGGTAACAGGAATATATATATATACCTCGCAGCATATCGACTTCCCTAAACACAGTCGAAAATAAATCTTGCAAAGCCAAATTTCTCTGAATTTTCCTTCTTCCCGCGCGGAATCGAGCTCTCCCTGATAAATAAACATTTAACGGCCGCGTCGTCGTTTTGATTTACAATGAAAGGCGGCGCATTAACTTTTACTGTATAAACTGTCTACGTATACGCTCTCTCGACCGCGATTCGATGACGTTCAATCATGCGAAATGTCCGATACACAAAGTTTTAAATAAGCCGCGGGTAAAAGTCTCCGTACGGAAATTGGCGGGGGAACAAGAAGAAAAAAACTGGTAGGTGCGTTATCTGCGGCGAGAATCTCTCTCTCTCGCTCGTTTCGGAGATAGTTTTCGCCGGTGAAACGCTCGATTATACTCGCGACGCCATTACACGAGAGCCTCATTACGCATTTGCTTATTATTATTATAACGCTGTGGATATAGCCGCGCGTGCCTTTTACCCAAGAATGCTTAATACAATGATAAATATAAGTATATACAAGGAGAGGAGCGTCTCTGCCGGGGCAGTAATATATCAAACGGGGAAATGATGCGCAATTATGTTCCGCGATATTGCTTGATAAGTATCTTGTATTATTGCCCGCGCGCCTCGGTAGATGTATAAATTGTCATTTCTCCCCGGCAATATATACACAATAAGAAAGTCGCTGCATATTAACGAGAATAATGAAAGAAAAATCTATTGAAAAATGCCAGCATCTAAATAAAAGTCCCATCGTCGTCTTTCCAAAGCACTGTGTTTATATAAACACTTTATTCCGTCCGAAGCGTCCCGCGGTAATCTGTAATAGCCGCGTACGCTCGCGCCTTAACAAATCGTAACAACGTATCATTAGGATGATAAATGGCTATAAAACGAGCGGAAAAACAGTCGGAAAAAACCCTTTCTCCGCCGACAAACCTGCGGCTATTCTCGCATTTCCTCGTATACGAGTGTATATATATATAACAAGCGCGCGTCCTATACACACCGACGAAAGTTGCTCGCCGATAATTGGTTCGTTCACCAGCGCTTATGTGTATAAGGAATTGCCGTAATCCTGCGTCACCCTGTACCCGCGGAGAAAGGAATATGCTGCAGCTAGCGAGCTCGCGTCTCTATCTGTAGCGCGGCAATGAACTTGTTTCTTGAAAAGTATGCGGCGGCCGTTAAATTGATTCCGCGAGCCCGGTATAGACGACAGAGACGCTGACTGGGGACAAACGAGAAAGTAACGAATTTATATCGTTGCGGCTATGTAGCTGGACGAGATTCGACAACTTTATGTGCGCACTGTTCGTGATGATTTACATTGCGCGCGCGTGTGTGTGTGTGTCTAGCGAAGTATCGTGGCCGTATGGTAATATAGCTAGATGGTAATGGCCGATTGTTTCGCGACGCTCATGATGACGTCTTTTTCAAATCGAGTTTATATCCTGCGCAGGGAGATTGACGATATATTTGTTCGTTAGAGTGATTGATTGCGATCGTTATTGTGATGTTCCATTGACAGTATGAAAGTATAATAATAAGGTTAAAACATTTTTTTGTTTTGATTCATTTACAGCTAATGATTTTTCTAACTCTATATATATACTTTTAATACAGCAATACATGCGAGTTGTAAAACGATTGTCACAAAAAATATTAGTTTTTTTTATATAAATTAAGCCTTGTCGACGATAAGCACTTATCATCATTTCTTATCAGCAAAACCGAAGACATATAATGGTTATAGACTATACAATTGTTGTATGGGAGCGATATTTGATTCTAAAATAAGCTGTTAACTAGTCTTTTTTCAGAGTAGTTTAAGTCCCAGATTGATAAGAAAAAATTAAGCTAAAATATGCGTATAATACTATATAACAATGTTGCAATCATTGGGCATTGATTCTCGTCAGCAATTTTCGCACTGCGTTTGGACGGATGACCTACATATTGCTCATGTCATCATCTTCGCGTGTCATCATCATGCGCTGCGCCGATAGAGAAATCCACTGGAAGACAAT
Organism: Torymus flavipes; assembly: GCA_030522905.1. NCBI lineage: Eukaryota > Metazoa > Arthropoda > Insecta > Hymenoptera > Torymidae > Torymus > Torymus flavipes. Next base: position 15,359 of record JAPYZO010012958.1, read on the forward strand.
TTATTATACTGCTAACTCTTCAGTATACTTGGCATTTTTTTGACCTTGCAATCGATGCAGTTGTACGTGAACTAGATTTTCTTTGCTTTATAAAAGTAATGTAGTTTAGAATTTTATTGTTATTTTGAAGCTTTACTGTGTATGAATTTCAAAGGATGCTGCCAAAAGAACCGCGTACTTGAAAAAGCTTACTGTTTGAGTTAAAATTTGTAATGTATAACGATACATGTCGATCAAAGGTGTAATCGAATGGCAATCAAAGTATAAAGATAATTTGATTTCACTAGATTCGAAGAGCACATATAATATCAGCAAAAAGTTAACGATAATTTAGGTGATAAATAGCGAAAAGGCAGTTCAATTTTGTATACATAAAAGCCGACAAAGAAGACACACGTTATTATAGCGGGCAGGAATTGTTCGCTAGCAAAGTAGAAAATTAGCATTTTTATAGATAAGCCGCGATTTGCAATTGAAATCGGTGCGCGCAAACGAACGGTCAAAATATATAGCCGCATATACGCGCGTTTGCGAATGCAGTGCAAAGAGACAATATGTGTATATTACGCAAAGCGCAGGCCCGACTTGTCGCC
>JAPYZO010012960.1:0-18972 GCA_030522905.1 Torymus flavipes
AGCAGCGCGGTGCAGCAGGTGCGTTCGCTTGCCGTTTTTTTTTGTTTTGCGTGGGTTATCAACTGTAACGAATTAATGGAAAAAAATTGTCGTTTTTTGTCGGTTATGAACGTTGATTATGGTATGTATTGTGTGGTATAGTCGGTCGGTTTAGTGATGTTACGGTGAAAGATTGTGGGTTTGTGAAAAAAATTATGGCGACAAATCTCGAATTGACAGTCAAGAGCATTGTTATGTTTTTGTTTGGGGTTTGCTTTGTACATATCGAGGATTACGCTTTGCTTGTTTGTTTTTAAAATTTGTGCCAGATTGAAATTTAAATACCGAGTTAAAGCGTGTTATACACAATTGTATATAGGTATAATTCATTGATAATTTAAGAAATCCTAGCGGAAGAATACGTCTATATTCGTTGTAAATATTAACCTCTCGTATATATATTTCAAAACAAACTGGCAACGCGGTGTTGGCGCTACGTGCTATACCCTCAGACAATATTAACACAATGACCACGTGAATGAAAATCTGATAATGTTTTCAGATTCTAAGTAGCCCGAAACTTATCGTTACGATTTCTCATGAATAGGTAGGAGCAGAAATATATTTAGGAGTAGATAAAAATAGATTTTCGTATAAATATTCGCATAGATAAGAAAGATAAAATACACAATAGAAACAGGGCCATAGAAGCTAGTGCTATCCTAACTTACCGGCATTTATGTATTTCTAGTTGATTATTGTTTTATTTTCAATTATCATTAATTATTATAATTAGTCCTCAATCATTTTTCTGATTACGACCACGATATTTTATAAACGATTCGAAACCAAGCAGAGAAAAATTAATTTGTTTCCCTCGAAAAAAACGTATCTCAAAATCAAGGAACATGTCAGTCTTAAATAGAAATTAGCTGCTTCAAACGTCCGTTTCTACACGCACAGCAATATATCATTCGGCCTTCTTTTTTTTTCATAAAATCGTACATCGCGCGTACATCGACGATAATAAACGTGAAAATTATAATTTCAAAATCGGCTTTCTAGCAAAAAGAAAGAAAGAGGAGCGAAGAAGAATTGCGCTTGAAACAGTTTTTAAAAGTCAGTGCGCGCGCGTGCCAGTGAAAGCGAAAAGATACACGGTACTGGTAGGTATATAACATTAGGTAATTACGAGTGTAATTCCAAACGTAAACAACCGAAGTCGGCGGTTCTGAGGCTAGAATCCTTACTCCTGCCGTCAAAGCCTCCGTCAAAGCTTGTACATTATGTGCTCCAAATTTACTATGCAATTTTGAATAAAAGGTTAATAATGAAGTGTTACACAGAAAATTATATGCATTCCACTGTTACTCATTAATTTTACCAAAGTTTGCGTCAATAATTAATAATATTTTAATCATGACTGTAAATCTATATATTTTATGACAAATTACATATTTTATAAAAAATGTAATCAATTTCCTCTCATTCGCTCTAAAAAATTATCGCTAACCACAGCCACACCATCTCTTATGAAATTTCAATCAACTCCTTCACAACTTGCAATCGCACCCTTTAGATGGATTAGCATATCGCGGATTCCGAGAACGCTATTGGTTTTCGTTTCGCGCTACGACGCGTCAGGAATGCACGCTTGTCAGTTAAAGTGCACCACTTGCTATACACCATCGTCGAGGATCGCGTTCGTCTTTAATTAGAACGTCGATTCGAGACGCGTGCGAATCTAGCCGAGCGTCGCTAAAAATAACCTACTTTCGTTAACGACTACAAAATATTAATCAACAAAAGAATCGTTTTTGTCTTTCTGCTGTTATTTATAGAAAGACTGTACCATTCCCTTGGTGGTAATTGATGACATTTCTTAACTAGGAAATAGCTAGCCAGACTCGGAATGGCAAAAAAATGGGGACAGTTTGTTTGCCATCGATGAAACGCTTTTTCTGATCATTCTCAAACATTTATGGCGTGAAAAAATTAGCTAGTTTTTTTAGGTACTCTCTAAAAATGAATATTTGAAAAGTCGTTCAGTGATACAAATAACTGAAAAAAAAATTGACTAATTATTTTTAGTGACTATTCCCTTTTGGAATTAATCAATTTTTTCACTTATTCGTACCACTGAACGGCTTTTCACATATTCATTTCTAAAGAGTATTTTTAAGCTAATGGAACTATGGCAAAGGTCATTTTTAATGTTAAGAAAAAATCCAGTAATAGGGCATTTATTATGGCCGGAATGAGAGAGACCAGATGTAAACAAAATTTTGTATCACTATTAATTATTACGCTTTATCAAGATAAGTATTTATGGCAAGTAAATATTTTTAATTACAAGAGCAAAGCAAAGTTAACAAATTTTGAGATTATGGTCATTCCATTAAAAATGGGAGAGGATGATCGCAAGAAGGGTTTTTTCATGGCCATTTTCTGACTTCTTGCCTATTTTCGATAGAATCATTTCTTCCAGGGTCGTTTAAAACAGTTAACGATACCCCTTTTATCATCGTATCGGAAGAGCTCTTTTAATTTGCAACTTTTGTCTCCTAGAAACCACCTGTACATACAACGTTACACAACAGCGGCGATTTAAATACAATCACCGCGTAGTATAGCATATAACGACCACAAAGCAGCTCCTTTCTTATCAGCGCCAATCCACACACAATGCCACACACAGAACTTATACCCGACTCTCAAAACCATCTGCATCTTTTCCCCTCTCTCCACTTCATTCCAAATTGGAAAAAACCACTCCAATACGCAGGCAAACTAATTTTCCTACCAATTACCCCCCGCACCCCATCGACCTCTATATACGCACAGTGCACTTATACCTCTCCTCAACTCCCCTCGTTTGCGCCATCAGCACTTATATACTTTCTTACAAGCTCGCAACAACGACGCAGTCTTATACATGCGGAAAAGGGCTTTAACCACAATAGCCGGCCCATAAACATGCGATTTCAGCGACTTAATTTGATCTGAAAACCTCTCGGTTCTTAACTTTATGCTAATTATTCTTAACCCCTCCGCTAGCGCAAATTACACGCTCGCAAAACAAACAAAGAGACCCTTATCTCTCTCTACACATCCGCACACACTTACCATATACGTTTCTGTCGCTCGTGGCGCAATTTTGCGTTTCCTAACACACCCGGGCACAAAAATATCGAGGCTCTAAGGTCGGTAATATACTTCTCGGTTTTTTTTCTTTCTTTCTCGTCCCCCGCGCGCGCGAGCGCGCATATGTAAATGCGGCAAATTGCCGCGCGTGCGCTCTTGCTTTTAAAGACTCGTTGTCGTTAACGAGCCGTTGTTTTTGTTGCAGCAGCCGGTGCAGCAGCAGCAGCAGCAGCCGCTGGAAGCTACCGTGACGTACAATGGGTGCGCAGGGGATAAGCCGACAGCACTGGATCAGGGCGAATTGGAGAAACTGAGAAAGGTAAGAAATGGTTTTTATCTTCTTCTTTTTTTTATATGGTAATTTTTGTAATATAAGAGGCAGATGACTCTCCAGCGTTGGCAAATGTTATTAAATTGATCAACAGAATAAATTTATTTGGTGCTGTGGCTCTTGAATCATTGCACAATATTTGAAAAAATATTTTTATCTTTACTAATCTAAAAATATACTTTACAAGTTGGATGACTTGAATAAAGGGTATAACGTAATCCCTTACATCAGAATAATGCATTACCGAGCGAAAGGATTGTTTGCATTGAAGAATTTTTATTAATATAGTTGAGAAATATTGATTAGAAATCTGTTTCACATGATCGTTCATTAACAATACCAACACTGCATTAAAGGTCGAGCTTTGATGTACGATTTGATATCAATCCCATTATAGAGATACAATAATTCATTCAATTTCATACGTATATCATCTATATATCATTTTTCTATCGTGCATGCAACATTACATTTTTTTTATAAAGAACAACCTGTAGATATATTAAACTGTATTTACAGCGAAAAATTTTTAGAAAAATGATTGACTTTCTGTATATAAAAGGCAATAAATATATATTTTCTAGAATATTGAAAGCTATTGAAAACGTAGTAAAAATATACAAATTTTTTGCTTAAACAACCTACTATCAACGTAACAAAATTTATAAAAAAATGTAAAAATTATACTCAAATCATAATTATTATATTTGAAACCGGTAATTTTTCAAAACTCTGAAATTCCAAACCTTCACTCTCCTAAACTCAATAAACTATCCTTTTCCTATCTCCCCCTACATTAACCCTACAAACTCGTGCCGAACTGATAACCTCATTTTTCACCTCCGCACGAAATTACAGTGCCCAACCTCCCTCGTTCCACCCAACAAAACAAACTCTCCACTCTCTCAAGCTCCTTTTATTGGCACAGCTATAAAAAAATCTCTCCCCTCGCGATAAGAACACACACGCACACTCCAGTGTACCTGCACACAACGTATCCGTGTGTGTGTGTATATGCGAGAAGTATAAAGGAGGAAAAAAGGAGCAAGAGCTGTGTGTGTATAGGCTGCTGGGAGGTTGCAAAAGGAGAGCGCGAGATGGATGCGCGGCAGGTTTAATGGGTGTGTGTGTGTGTATATATATACACACACACACATTTCATATATATATGTGCACCATGGACGGAGATATTCGCAGCTCGAATAATCTCGATTGTCGGATGGGAAGTAACGAGCTTAAGCGAAAAAAATCGTATACAGATCGCCGTTGACGATATCACTGCTTTACTATCGTTTCAAATCTCAGCGGTGACATGTGTATATATAACGCGCATGCGCGCAGTATATACAAAGCACCTACTTAAGAAAGCGACGATCCCCATAGTATTATATACATTATACGCAACACCGCCGACTCATTCCAATCTTTCACACTCTCTCTTATATGTATCCAAACACGCGCGGCAATCCGACACCCCAATAGCCCATCTTCCCGCAACCGTAACTTCGCCCTCACAAAAGATTACTACTATATACGGCACATTTCACTCCGCGTCCTCGTCGCGGTGTCTCCTTTCCCCGCCGCCGTTATACGCGTATATATCGCTTTCCGCGAGCGCACGACGAGCGGGGGACACTCGATCGTGGATCGCGCGCTCTCGGTCCGTTACGAGGACGACGACGCGTCGCGGGTGACTAGTGTTCAGCCCGGAGGATAATGATATTAATCCGATGCTGTTGCAGAAGCGGGGATGGTGCTTTGTTGTTGCGACACAGTGCTGATGCTTGGGACATTTCCTGAGTGCGAGGTGGAGGGGTTTTTTTTTTTTATAAAAATTTGGAAAATCTATTTTTAAGCACAATATGTACATAATTATAACTTTCAGTAATAAATTGAACATACGTGTCTGATAAAACTAAATAAAAGAAATTTTTTTCATATCGAATATTTTTTTATATACGAGCAATATTTTTCAAAGACAATAGTAAAAAATAGCTAAAACCATAAAATATAGTCGATTTCCGGCTTTTACTTAGCAGGATTTAAATTAAGATAAAAATGTTGAATTGAAAAATTGTAGATAATATTAAAACAAAACTTTTTCCCGTTTAATATTTTCTTGTACTATCAATTAATGACGAGGCTAGATCTACAAAAACCATTATAACGTTTTATTTTTATTAAATATCTTTTTAAAACACCTTAAAACGATATTTGGCTATATCTAAATAAAAATCGCGTAACGGGTTACAAAAAAAAAGAAAACGTCATATTAACTCAAAGTTTTATACTTTGTTTCGTCGACGTTAAATTATTCATCTAACAATGTGATGTGTCGCACTTTTACACGGAAATTTTTTTTTTTAATTTACGTTTTTTTTTAGAAAAAAAATTTACTATTTTCGCAGTAGCGCTGGGCCACACTCGTCATCTGCGATTTTCAATTTTTAAATAGTAATTTTTATGATTTAACAAATCACTGAGATTCTGATATTCCGTTTCAGCAGTCATAAAAATTACTATTTTCAAAAGTAAAAATCCCACATGATGGTGTGTCCCACTGCTTCTGTGGAAACGAAACCGAGGTTTCCGCAGTCTCCTAATTAACAATGCAAACTTCAAATCAATCATTAGTATATAGATAAAACTTAGATAACGCGTTACAATATTCTCCACTGTTTCCCGCACTTCTTTTCACCAAAACAGTATATTTTTCTACCGACACCTTCTCCTACATTTCTCTAAATTTATTCTAGTCTCGCACTATATCCTTCATTCCACTCCAGCTTCCGTTTCAATTTTCCACAGCCGCCTAATCCATCTGCAAATTAACCGACCACCAGCCTCAAAATAGCCACCATATCCTCTCGCCTTCTGTAATATACCCACAAACGAGCCTACCGCGAACCCCAACATTACGCCACCTCTCTTACTCTCCCTACACACTGCACGCATATACGAGAATCCTTTCTTTTGCCGACACCACATTAAGATTTCGTCGTCGTCGTTCCTTCCTTCCCCTTTCGTTGCGCGCTCGCTCTCCTAGAACGCATAATTCAAAAGCTCTCTCTCTCTCTCTCTCTCTCTCGTGTCGGCGGCGTCGGCGTTGGCTCTGAAATCCCGCAGAATCTTATGCCCGCGCGGGCGCAATTATTTATTCCGGAGGTTAACTGACCACGTTTCCGTCTCTTGTTTCGCACGTGCGCGCGCCCGCCGGGCTTTTAGGCGAAGGTTTATTGTTTGGCATTAGGTGATGCTCTTTTCGTGTAGTTACTTTGTGTGTATCTACCCCCCACATGTGCCTGTAAGTATACTCGAGCTTGAGCTCAAGTTGTGAGTCGCACTAAAATTTGAACGAATGAGGGGACACGATGTTACGGAAACGCTATACATATATATATATATTATGCCGTTATAATGTATAGTAGCAATGATATTATGTATCGCACAGTAGAACTTAGATGACGACTCACCTTTTCTTTCCTTCCACCATTATGCTTTATACAGTTATGCCTTATTTCACAGAGTGGCAAGTAATTCACATCGGTATATTATAGCGGCGCTAATTATTGCGACGCGGATCTCCCGTCATTGTAAGACGGAGATTCATCAGTGTCATCCGATTCGACCGCACGTGTGATCGCCTTGTCCTTGACTCCCACGCGTGCGTTCCACAAACCTCGTGCTTGATATAATTAATTAAGCCACTAAACTGTAAACCCTCCCCTCCCTAATTAAACTGTATATGTATATTATAAACCTTTTCCCTCGTTCCCTATCGAAAAATCAATCCACCTCTACCAACCTACCTACCCGCGTCGCGCGAGATACTCTATCTCTGTCTCTCTTCAGTCGTGTGGGCGCGCACGCGTGGAAACCTGCCGGCTACGACCGGAAGTCCGGCTCTCTCGGGGCCCTCCGGTGTAATTACCATCGAAACGCCGTGCCGTCCTGTATATACGCACGCTATCGCAGTTTACCATTTTTTCCTTTTTCGAAAAGGTGTAAGGGCGTGTGCGCACGCGCGCTGAGTCATGCGCGCAAGAAGGGCGAGCGAAAGTAATAAAAAAAAACGAGCAGCGGAAACGGCGTAGATAAAGCGCGTATAAGTCGCAGGGTCTTGGGAATCGCGAGCGATGTAGTTGTTGGCTCAGGTGGTCGTGGAGTTTGGTGTGCGTGGGTGTGTGAAGAAGTTTGATTCAGCGGATTTATGGTAGCAGCGTAATTTTAATGTTGTAAAGTTTTGTGTTTCAACTGGAGAAAGAAGTATTTATTGGTTAGGAATTTTTGAAGTATATTTTTAAGAATAAGAATCCGGTGAAATTTCGCATGGGAGAACTGTATATATATTTTTTTTATAGATAAATTTAGCTATACATCGTTACTTTAATAATATCTATTATGTAAATGAGTAAGCGTAGGATACTGTGTGTGTACATAGTCTCCGATATATTGAGATTATATTCTAGATAGACCTATCGTTCAGTATACCTTCCACAAGCTCGTAGATAACAAAATTTTTATGTTTTGTCTCTTAACATACTTGCGTACATGGTAAAACTGAATTTTAAAATATCTTTAAAACAACTCTTAATTTTTCCGCTCTAAAATATAAACCAACCCATAGTTTAATTTTCATACACTTATTATAAAAAAACAACCATATACATATAGTTATATCAACAAACAAATTCAATTTCTACCAATTTCACTCTCATCATCAAACCTCTCGTTTCTTCACATAATAATCTCTCCTCGACGCGTGTCGCTCTCGCGGCATTGTTTTGCAGCCGCGCGCGCGTCGCCGTCGTCTCTTTCCTCTACGCGCGTGTTTGCCCTTTCTAATGACCTTTTTCCCCGTTTTTCAAGGTGTTTCGGTCGCTCCTCTGCGACGTCGAAAGTCGTTGCTTTACGCGGCGCTTTTTTTGCGTCAGCTCGAAAAAAATCAATTTATTTTGACGCAAAAAAAAAGAACAACTCTCGTTATGTATTAGTTGGTGAACTAGATTATAGAATTAAAATGTGGGCCGGAGAATGATGGCCAGGTTCGAGCTGCATGAAAAACGATGATTAGTAGTGTGTGTGTGTGTATGGAATTAAGGCTGCCTTTTTTTGGGAGAGAAAAATGCGTTGAAAGTATACGATGGTTGAGGAACGGCGATGTGTACTGTATTTTGCGTTGCGTAAGACGTTATAAAAATTACGCGCTGCTTGATTTTTTGAGATTTTGGTCTTAAAAATTTTTCTGCGCCTTGTATAGAAAAAAATACAGTGATTTTATGACTTTTACTCTCGCCACTATGCGTATGGCTATTCACACATGATTTACAGCCTTTTTACGCCTTTGTTGCTCCGTTTTTTTTTTTCTTTTTTTCAAAGACTTTGTCAAGGTACTTTGCATTCTTTCAGGTAACATCATAAAAGCTTAGATTGTTGAAGTATGTGGTTTGGGAATTTTTTAATACGTACAATCATGTCGTTATCAAACTCGAATCTATTTTAAATAGTCAAAGTCAATTACTTGGCGATGTTGATCGTTGTAGTTATTTTAATTGTTTCCTTCTTTATATGAATTTTGAAGTATGTTAAAAAAATATATATTTTTTGAAGATATTTCCGGAAGTAATTAAAGTAATTTGTTAAAATTACAAAATCATCTTGTAATTTTTACTTCAAAAGAATGGTAAAAACTTGTTAACGATGTTATCGCAATATTGTATTATTTATTATTTAGTTTTTAAAACAAAAAATTTCAGACGACAATTTTGTTCTGCAATTATATACTTATATATATTAACCCCATCTGTGTACTAGTTATCCCGATATAACTGGTGTTCAATGCTGTTATGACCAGATATCTCGTCGTACTGCACGGGCGTCGAGGGAGGGGGGGGGGGGGGGGGGGGGAAAAAATGAGCGCCAAAAAAAACAAATGAGTGTCTATATCCGTGTAACAAATCAGGATTCAATAGCTCATATACATCTTTCATACCTTCATTTTGACACCTTTCCGTACAACTTCTCACCACTGTTTTCATTATAAATTGAAGCAGTTTATGATTTCAACTGCAAAAATTCCATTATATTTTGCGATCCAATAATAATGCTAGCTTTCGAAACATATCCCATAGCTCTCTAATAACTCCTTCAAAAAAGTCTAAACTTCATCTAAAACACATACCCGTAGAATGAATGTTGGCTTAAAAAACCCGTCAAAACACCTTAAACCCCGTACACCCAAACAACCAGCCATTCAACACTCCTAATCGCCTCTGATAATTCCACCTCGCTATAATCCACCTATAACCTTGCCACTTGTAAACACGCGTCGTCGAGCCGAAATCCCACTTGATCGTCTCCGTATAGGTACCAACCTCATCGAGCGCGCAAAGTGCCCCCCTTGTTCTCTCTCTCTCTTTCTCTCGCCGTTGCCGAGACGGCGAAAAAAAAGCCGCACCGCGGCACGTTATCTCGCTCCCCTCGAGCGGACAGACAAAGCTGCAGCAGCGCGCGAGAAAGGATGTGCGCTGCACGCGACGGAAGCGTAAGTAAGTCTTTGTGCGCCGTGTCTTTTCGAGGGAGAAAGGTGTGTGCGTACGTGTATTAGTGTGTATATAGTATATGGGAAATTGTATGTGTGTGTGTGTGAGGAGAGGTGAGAGCGGGGTGCGGGATATGTATATATATGGGTTCGTGAGAAAGGTGGACTGGTGTTGGGTTTTGAGTACGATGGTTGTTGGAAATGGAGGTTCGGTTGTGAGGAGAGAGATAAGGCTATGCTAATATGGTAAGCGGGGAGAGAAGTAAGGCAGTATTTGTTTTGAAGGATATTTATTAAAATGCGTTAATCGTTGGTGAAAAGTGAACAAGTTTATGCATGGGGAGACATTTGCTGGAACGAGATTATTTTGCAATTCTGGAATATAACACTTGAATTCTTGGAAAAAGAATGCCGTGATTATAGCAGCGAAAATTCCTCGAAAGATCATAAAAGTTGTCACAAAAGTAGCAAAAGTTTTCACTATAAATCATACAGTAATTTTTCAAGAATTCAAGTGCGTTCGTGAAGTAAAACATTTTTTTATCCATGTCCGTAACGGTTAATAATAATAATAATATCATAACTACATCAATGTCCACACACGCGCGTACTTAACATAAAGAAATGGGATTTTTAAATTACATCTGCGCATATAAACATCTAGTTAAAAATAGGGAATCTCTTCTCCCCGCAAACATTAATACTCGTCCACCGAAATCCTTCACGTTATAACATATCAAAACACACGAAATGCCTCCGAAATTGAATACAAAAAAACTTTCCTTGTTACGAAGATATGCAAGAAAGTTTTATTGTAACTCACCGCCAGATGAAAGTACTTCGTAGCGCACACACAATATATACCCACATATAACTTTCATTTTTAATTGCCGCACTTTTGGAAACATCAAAAGCGTCTCCCGAATTCAAAAAATGGTTTTTACTTTTCACCGTCATATTCCTCCAAAAAACATATATAGAGCCGCGGTCGCGCTCATAGACCCGCGGCGCGCGCGCGCGATACTATTTTTATACACACGTTATCCGGTTTCATTGTTTTCTATATATATACATGAAGCGTCGCTCGCTCCAGCTATACAAGTTTGCTCCAATTTCGACGCGCTACGTTTGATCCACTCGGCCTCTCGTCTATTATCGTTATGTTCTTATTATGGGCGATTTAATATCATCCTCATCTTCGCGCCCCCACATCTATACATACATACGCATTACACACGCACAACAATAGAGCGACAGCAGGAATGCGTCAACTGCATATTATCTGGGACACTTTTTAGCCGCTCATGTGTTATAACGCAAAAAAGGGGTTTTTTCTCTCTCACTCGCTCGTTCTCGTCGTAAAATTTAACAAGCCAACTTCGACCCTCGAGCGAAGAAAATCGCGCAGGTGTGTATTTCCACGAGCGCGCGAGAGATAGCAATCGGCGCTCCTCGCGGTTCCCGCGCGCGTGAATAAAAAGAAAAAATATATATAACAGAGCGAGTCCCCGCGCGACTTTCTTTTTTCTTCGCCGCGCGCGCGATGTCCTTTGTGCGCGTGTGTACAGCGCGCGTCAGGACTTTCTTTTTCACCTGCGAGCTGCAGTCGTGTTATTATATTATTAGACCTAACGCCTCTATGGCTGTGCGTTGCTTATTGAGAGGTAAGTATAGAAGCGCGATCGGAAGAAAGTCAATGGATATAATCACTGTATAACGATATACATGTTGATGTGCTTTTACAGTCGCGTTGCATAACGGCGACGATGACGCTGATGATGATAGTTTTCACCGTAAATGGGAATTTAACAAGTTTTTTCTTCCCGTCCGGGAAGAATGTGCGTGACCACTATATATACGTTGATACGATCGGGGAGTCTGTGTGGGGCCGGACAGCCGAAATCTGATAAGCCGGTAAGCGGGTCCTTGAACTTGGGTTATAAATATATACATCTCTCGCTGTGTGTAAGTGCACTATAATATCTAAATTAGAAAAATGTTAATTATGTAGGTACGATGTACGTTTGTATGCGGTTTCTTTGATAATGGGAAAGAATTACCTCGACAATTTATTTATACCCATCCTATATACGTATAAACCTCGAAGTAGATATAGTAATTGAATATAATCATCATCCCCTCCGGCTAATAAAAATTCGAGCGCACCGCCCAATTACATTCTACACTATACCCCTCTCGAAAAAAAACGCACCACGAGCAGCTGGCCGCGTGCACGTGGGAACGGGTTATCCGTCGAATCACTTTTAGCATGATTAGAATGCGTCACGTCGTCGTCGCGTGACCCTCGCGCATAAGCGCCCCTATATATACAATTACGATGCACCCAAGGTGTTTACGACTGCTTTTTTCAGGAAGGACGGCGCGCGTTTCGAAAAATGAAACGTCTCTGCGGACGCGCGCGCTTTCTCAATTATACATAGGGGATCATACACACGTGCATATTATCGACATGCACTCGGTGGTCGGAGATATAGCTTTCCATATAGCCGGCCTTGCGCTCGCTCGTGTACCATAAATCGCGTATATAACAGAGACCATGCAGCTACTAAATTCCGCTGTGTACAAGTATGTATACGTATATACATACTTGGCTAAACGCGCGCGGCACTGCAGCACGCGATGCTTATCGCACGCGCGGATAGGGGATTCCAGCGCGTAATTTTCTATCCCCGCGCGCGCGCTCCAAAATCGTCGGTATGTATACGTATACGTACCTTATGTAAACTGATGCATATAATTACGGGGCATTTTTTAACCGAATATCTTCCCGAACCACTTTCTAGGTACACGCGTATATCCAAACAAAGCCGGTGCGCGCATGAGGTCGACTTGCAATTTTCCCACGTGCCGCAATTATCGCGCGTATTATACGATACACCGCATATACACTCCACTCGCCGCTTTGTCCGTGTATATCTATATGTACGTACACCTATCGAATCCTCTCGGACGCTCGATTAGTCTTACCGCTTCGATACGCATCTCTTATATATGCATGTTTCGAGAAAATAATTGAGATTTCTTGTACAGATATAAGGACTCTTTCTGCGAGGGTGAAGTATACACGAATTAGGCTCCATGATTAATTGTCGACCGGCCCTCGTATATATACATAGCCGATGGGAATGCATAACGAGAGTAACACGCGGTCGAATCGCGCGATTTGCAAACAAAGTTCGACGTGGAAAGTGCCTCTCGCGCGTGCGACTGGTTTGCCAATGAAACGGCCAAAGCAGCAGAAGAAGTTTCCATTGAATCGCGATGGGAAAAGCGCTATAGCCGATTAGATTGTCATCGGTCATGAATATTAATTCATTGTAAATCCCTCGTACGAGAGAGCGATTCGCGTATGTATATACGTAAGGTTCGGCGCGGCGTGGGTGAATGCAAGAAAGAGGGAAAGAGTACGTGTGAGAAATTCGCGCGCATCGAGTAAAGGAAAGTGGTGCTGATTTATGGGGACCGTTAATTCAGGGGGATTTCGTGTATGTATACTATATGTTATTAACACGTATGGAGAGTGCGCGAAATGTGTATGTGAATTTTTGACGGTGCAATACTAAGCCGATTTCAATGAACTTCTCAATTCATCTGAGAATCGGACGTATACGTATATAACGAAACGCGATATTCTATACGTATAGCAGCGGCATTTAAATATAGACACGAGCCGGCATTTTCACCTCATAATAACACGCGTATCTTATAGTACTACTACACCAGCGCAAAAAAGAAAAAGATTTCGCAATAATCATCGGTTCTTGACTCTAGCATCGCGCGCTCTCGAGAAAAGAAATTACCATCGCGTACGCTCGCCGAACAGATGTTCCGTCTGTCCTTTCCATATATGTATACACGCACGCGCACACTTTGTTGCTGTAGCACGCAGCATTGGAAAAATAATCGCGGCGGATCGATTTTTTTCGGGAAAAGGGAGTTAAAAATAGGGCGCGGAGAAATTGGGTCAGGAATTTTGTCGGGAGGTGTTGCTGGTGATGATGATGGATCCGCGCGGCGGGTGGCGACGATGGGGAAATGGATTTCTCTGGTTGCAGCGGTGTTTGTTGTTGAAGGGAGGTGAACGGGTCGTGTTTAATTGCAGTGCGGATGCTATTGTGAATTGATGATGGTTGAATTGGGGAGGGAAAATGATTTTGTAATTTTTGTGACTAATTGTAAAGAGGGTTTGGTTGGTGGTATATTTGGTACCTCTGAGTTATTGTTTGTTTTGCGATTGATTGTATTTTAAAAGAACTTTTCAGGTGACATACTCAGAAGTAAATGTGAAAGTCTAAAGTTAGGTATGTGTACATTTCTACAAAAATTTTCCCGTAATTCGACCGTATAAACAAAGAAAACAAAAATTTGAGGGACACCTCCCGCAAAATCGCATCAATTGCAAAATATGATAAAAAAAATGATTAAAGTCTTAAGAATAATACGTAAATTCGCTCAAAGTCGCTCCTTTTTGTTACGTTACGATTTTCAAATGCACATAACTTTTCAGTGGATCGTTCGATTTCAACGATTCTTATAGCTTCAATTAAAACTCTTTTCTTCACCTTTATGAACTTAATATTGGCTATTCGGTTGTGACTACTTTTCGTCCATTCTCCCATATCATGTTAAATTTTCATAAGAAAAAGTTGATGTGCGGTTAAAACTGTATCAGAAGACCGTCTTCCTATGTTCCAAAGTTTTTTCGCGTATTGTATGATTTATAGAACAAAAAAAAAATTATTGCCGGGGTGTGCCTCAAATGGTTTTTTCGATAGTTTTACGACCTATTTTAAAGGGAAACTTTTTGTAGAATTACACATATATAGTGAATATTAAGAGTATCAAGTTATTTTCAATTTTTTCAAATTTACGTTACATGTTTTTTCGATCAAGTAATATTTATTTTTAATTCGTCAAAACATTAATATATTATTTTTATAAATGTAATTATAATGTAATATGAACCTATGAGAATTGAATTATCTTCAGCGCTAATTATACACTACTTTTAGTTACTCCGTTTACTCTTTGCGTGACCGCGACAAAAAAAAAGTCATACCATTATGTACAGGTGCCGTTTAAAACGCAACTTCTCTGCACGACCAATTGACGAAATACTGAAAAAGCCACATTTATCCGCGTAGAAGTATACCGGCATCCGAATGATTTACGATATAATTGCGTGTCGCGTGAACGGTAACTTTTTTGCCCATATAAGAATTATATCTGTACGCACCCATACAGAGTAACAACACATTTTTATTTTTACTGTCCGCAGAATTAAATCATACTTTATTCGATCTCTTTACAAAGTTATTATTGTATGGTTGTTATGCGAGGGGCTAATTAATTACGCATAATTCCGCTTCCGCCGGGAGAATTTCGGAGTCAAGGTCGAGTCGAACAGCGGCAAGCATTTTTCTTTTTAAGTATTCAATCTTCTGGAATTTTTAAACAGCCTGGAGAATTCTTTACGGGCACGCTGCTCATAAATTTAGCATAATCATCGAAATATTTCACCGACTAATGAGGAAAATAATTTGTAATTAAGCCCGTGATTTTTTGCCATTGAAATGCAGTCGTGATTTGTAGCGCAATGTGAAAATGTATAACGTGATTGTGAGGTTTGTGTATACACGCATACCGCAGTGACAGTAAAATTCTGTTATACCTGCAGCTGAGGTAAACATAAAAGTTTGTTTAATTTATGCTGTAACAATCTCTCTCTGGTATTCCAGTTGAATTATGGCGTTCGGAATAAAACGGGACTAAATTAAGAATAACTCGTTTCGGCGAGTGGGACAGCGTTGTATAACTGACGATCGCCGAACTGCCTAATTACCATATTTCGCACATATATAATCATTGTCTAACGTCGCACAGGTGTATACCTCAAACTTCTTCGAAATCTTCTTCGGAGCGATAAATACCGCCGAAACTTGCTCGGCTGATCTCATCAGCCGCTTGTAAAACAAGATTGGCACTCAATCAACGTCGTCGTTGGCAATTAAAACCAATTCCGGCAATTATAACGTTAGTACTGCCGAAGAAAAGTTAAGTAAGAATTACTGTATTTCAATCCATAAAGAGTTAACTGTACCGAACCAACTGTCGATTGAATTTAGCGTCTTTTTTTTTACTGAGCCTTGGTAATATGACGTACTTTTTGCGGCTGGATTTTATAGGGAAGATGATTATAATGTGTATATTTTAATATCAGTGCAGCGTATAAAACCAATGATTGAAAATTTACAAGTAAAGAAAAAGAACTTCCAGGTAGATACCAATGAAAGTTTATGTTTTCATACTTGCTAATCTATGTAAAACATTATAGGCTGTTTCCGAGATATCTGAAGTTTGTATTATTGAAGCCTATGGGCAACACAACAGTTGCCCACGATCATGTATATAGTTACTAAAAGGACATCTATACTATCTTCAGATAATCCCACGCTAAAAATACAAAATATATAACCAAGCTCCATACAAACCTATAAAAAAAACGCCTTTATATATATGGAAATATTTCCAGAAGTTTTCATTCTAAAGATGATCTTTTTTCAAATAATTTATCGCTGCTATTAAAATACCGTGCTAAATGTACGAGACAGGATGGAAAATCTTTATTTTAAACGTAGAAAATCAGTCCTGTAACTCATATTGGTGTGCAAAATATGGTACTGCCTGGGGATGAACAAAACCATCTAAAAAAGGTCCACTTTTGGAAAAAGTTCTGGAGATATTCCCATATATCTGAATTTCATGATTCTCTTCATGATTCTTCAACAACTTTAAACTTCAATCTCATTCAACCTCGTCTCACCATTCACATTCTAAACCCTCGCAACATACAAACCCACCTCGCCCTTTCTCTCTCTATCTCTCTTACACACAACCTACGCGGACCCTTATCACCGTCTCTATCTATCTCTCTCCCTCTCTCTCTTCGAGCGAAATATTTCATCGGATAAACCGCGTCGCCGCGTCGTCTTCTTCGCCACACACCGGCGTTCGTTCGGCTTTCCGCGGTCGGTTTAATTTTAATGCCCACGGGTAGAGAGAGATAGACTTCTCTCCGTTCCCCATTCTACTATATACACAGCCACACGCTCGCTATTTTCGTGCCGCGGCGTTGACAACGAGTTATGCCAACGAGTTTGGAATGACAGCAGTGGGAGCGAGAGAGAGAGAGAGAGAGAGAGAGAGAGAGAGAGAGAGAGCCGCCCGCGTGCAGTGAACCTTTTAAAGATACGCTCGGCCGAGCCGCACCGCGCGGCAGAGCGCCCGCGGACATTTACTTTATAGTTCCGGTGCTCCGGTTTTCAATAATATTCAAAGCTAGGAGGATACGGTATATAGGTGTGCACGTGTGGGTTGATTCGCGGAGGTGTGGTGCGTTTGTGTAGGTCTAATATTTTTGGGAGAAGTGGATGGGATGTGGTATGGGTATAAAACAATAATTCAATTTAAGAAAATTGAATGCAAAGTTGTGATGTACGTTATTCACTGATTCTAAGCGGTTATTTGAATTATAATAAGTTATACTGAGAAGTTTACTATTTTATCTTTGTTTTACTGAAGCTTAACTGATTCAAAATAACGCGAATTTCAAAACCATGTAATCAGCTTTATCATATATTTCAATTTTCAGGCCATCGTTTATTTTACAAGAGGCTGTGTTATAAATATAGGTAACAAATAAATACATAAGCTTGGTCATTCCTTGTATTCTATAAATAATACAAAAACTATATACAACCCCATTAAATTAAGTCAACATTGTCTATATATATATTTCACAATAAAATTTTTACATTATTACATTACAAGTGAATACATTTACAAGTAGGTTATATACTTCATCATATTTCACTGTTCTGTATTTAATTATAGTAACAGAACAATACCTTTTACATTTAGAAAGTATAATATTCTTATAACATTCGCCACGATTCAACGACGATTCCTTTCAAACTTCAACAACATCATTGCACTGGAAAGCCAGGCGAGCGCAAAAAAGTCCAGGTTCAAATCCATTAGCTACCGTTCACAGGCAGACAATATAATCGATTACCCTATAGCTATACACATACATACCCTCTGGAAATCGATTACACCGACTGATTACAAAATAACGGTCGCATCGGCCGTCCTCCATTACGTATAAACTTTCACACACGTAACATCGAAAAAGCCCGTAATCATCATCCAATCCCTCCCCTCAAGCAATCCCATTGATAACACTTTTCAATGCCGATCGTCGTCCTTCCGTTCGCAAACATTATTCTCTCGCTCACCCGCGGCTGCAGTCATCCTCATTAACTGCCGTTTCCGCGGCCAATCGAACCTACACACACACACACACACAGACAGAGAGATCGTCACACCGCGGCGATGTAAACACGCTCGCTCGCGGTCGTTAGCGGTGCACGCGCGCGGGTATAATAATCTCTGCGCTTGCGCGCGCGAAACGGTACACACGCGGTGCGCTGCTCGCGGCGGGTATTATAGCCGTTAACGGGCCGAGATCGATTTCCCCCCGAGATGCGCCGATGTTATCCCTTTGAGCTCTCGCGGCGAACCGGTGAGTAGTTTTGCAGAGAGGCTGTGTGTTGCGGTGAGTGGGTGGTGCTGGATGAATCGTGGATGATTACGTGCGGTTACGGTGAGGTGGGTGGGACGAGTTCTGTTTTTTTTCTGCTGAACGGGTGTGTGGGTAATGTTTATTGATTTGTTTAGTGATGAGTGGTGTTTTTGGTGTGTAGTATTTAGAAGTGATTTTTAGAGAGTTTCTTCTTTGCGGTAAAATTGATTGAATTAAAATTGGTATGGCTTAAAGAGAAGAGCAACTCATTCTTGCAAAATTTAAGATTACGCATTTGAGGCTGTGTCTCTCGTGCAGTGGGGACAGCGATAGAACTTCATTTTTTTTTTTAATTAAAAATTCCTTTATTGT
>JAPYZO010012968.1:0-18129 GCA_030522905.1 Torymus flavipes
AAAACAACCGAGATTTCGGGATAGCAATAAATTTTACCAATTATCCAACGATTTATGAGCTCTACATAGCATATAATGGAAAGTTACTCGTCTCGAAACACATCCAATTGAATACATTATTCGTCTTTTTTGCACATCTAAGAATTTTTAATAAACTATCTAAGGCCTTTTTAATTTATTACAATGAAATGCTTCTCCATCAAAATAGCGCACAGCAACAGCGATCGAAACGAAACATCTTTCACAGACTCATCTCTACAACTGTGCATTACGCAATTCGCGTAGATATTTATCTCCTTGCCAAGACGTAAACGGAATTCCCAAAATCAATTAACATAATTAGCATAATTTTGAATTCTCCTCGCAAATTGGCACAAAACGGGATATAATAAGAATTCGCCCAAGACTATACTGGCGAAATAAGGTCGTATTCTCGAATGTAATAGCGAAAGATTTCCGGGTAAAAAAAAACTATAGTCACATACAGGATAATTTCGACGAGCGTCCAATTTTCGGATTGCGAGATTTGTAGATTATGAATATTTATAGAACGAGGGAAGAATGTATCTAATGCGAGTATAGCAAATTCATCGTTAACTATATAGTCAGTCTTAATTGCGAATCTTTTACACAATTAAAAGTTATTTAAAATTTGCAAATCATGGCTGTCCTTTTCTCTTTTAAAACGTAAAAAAGAAAATATTATATTACTGTAGGAATGATAATATTAGTAAAAAAAAAAGAAAAATCAAATTACACCCATTTCTTACTATACTTATTATGAAAATAAAAAAGAAACATTTATTTTTGTGTTAATTATGAAAATAAAACTCAATTTTCGTGTCTCCACAAATGATAAAAACAGTTTTAAAATTTCGAGTTGTTATTTGGCTTCTTATAATATTTCCACTCAATCTGAAAAATATATCGATACATTTACTGTAAAAAAAAATTCTTTTATGCTTGCATCACCACTATATGAATCGCCTATACATATCTACATTCTACGAACTGAGATATCTCTTCAAATCAACCTAAAAAAAGATGTTACAAATCCTTTTTAAAATGATTCTACAAGCCGAATCAAGTATTTAATTCTCTGGGTACCAAGATTACGGAATCGAGGCGTATAAATGTACATCGGCCGCACGAGTCGTGAGTCATGCGAGCAATGAGGAAAGGAGATCGTCTGTTCTATCTCGCTCGTCCTTCGCGATGATGCTGCTGCTGCTGCTGAGCTAGCGAAATGTCTCTCGGGCTACTACCACATGAATCGCGCGATCTCGCTCCCTATCTAATTGGGAGATTGAAATGGCTTTCCGATGACGCAGTTGGGTTTCGAGCACGGCTCGTGACTGATGAATTTGTTTGCCTCTCCTCCCCTCGAAATTCGGACTTTGGGAGTGTAGAGTTTACATTGGCATTAGTCTAATTGATTTATGATTCTGATCGAGGGAATCGTCACGTTCATTTCCATAAAAAGCCAGAAAACTATTGGTTCAAGCGAGAATACATAAATTAGTAGAATTTTTAAGTTACTAGGTCAGTGCGTTGGCTTGTTAGACAAACTATGTGAATAGTGCGTTTAATGTATTGTTCTTGCTAGAATAACAAAACTTGTGAAGGTAAAAGCTAAACAGGTCACACACAGTTTTTTCTTTTTTCAAATAAGTAATTTTTTCATTTATATTTTAAAACATTATAAAAAAAAAGAGAAATCGAGTGGGAACCTTTACCTTTTACATATTATATCGACGAATATAAGCACAACAAAATAAAGTTTCCAACTGTCATTTTTCATCACATTAGACTAACACAGACCATCACCTCGTCATATGAAACATCGCTTCGAAAAACGTCAGACAAATGAATGAAATCCTGAAACGAGCGAACGCGCGTGGCGATACTTTTGCTCACTTCGTGGTCCATTTATTGGCGCGCGCTTTCACCGCTCTCGTGCGCGCGCGCTCACAGAGATTTGACTTCGCGCCTTGGCGCAGGAAAATCGAGCGGAATGAGTGAAACGGATCGTTCTGAAACGTCTGATGAGTGGCGATCAGTGGTTTGGAAGAGAACGGCAGGTATAGCTACAATTTAGAACGGACACACCGTTTTACAACGGCTTACTGCAATTAGATATTTACTTTTTTCAGAGAGAAACAAAGGATGACTTTCTCTGAATTTTACAAGGCACGAGTGTACCGAGCTAGAAATATATAATTACTGGTCGTAGAATTGTATTCTACGGGAACCTTACAATAAAGTTTTGGTGCTATAAAACTATAATATAGTACCTATACTTTAATAATAAAAAAAAAAAGAAAAAAAAATACAAACTAAGCGGACTTGTAACTACGCGGAGAAAAATTACTATATTCCATCATAGTTACTGTTAGACAAACCTAAAGTTTTATGAAATAAAAATCGTACAAATGAAACACCACAATGTATAGTAAAAATTACTATATTTGTGTATAATAAAAATTACAAAATAATAGCAATTTTTACTATAAATTGTATAGCAAATTTGATGAAAATTTAAGTCTCTCGTACAGTTACTATCTGAACATGTATAGTAAATTTTCTTCCGTTTATAGTAAATTTTTTTACAACATTTCTGTCAGTGTACTTGAACCTTATGTTATAGCAAAAATACCTATGACCTCTTTCAGGAGCTTGATCAGAGAGCTTCTTTAAAAAGAAAAACGGTTATATCGTGACCGACACGCTTAATATTCCCAGTATATTCCTCGATTTGTTGCTATTCAATTGTTCAAAAACTCATACTTTAATAATTAAATTAAATTTAAAGCTCATTCATCTTTTTTTTTCACCAAGAAAAAATTTTCCATCGAAAAGCCTACGACCATCTGTCATCTACAAAAAAGCATCCAATCACACTTCCTTCCATCTCCGGAAAAAAGAATCTCCCCGAGCCCGTGGTGACGACGACGACATGCGGCCATAATCGCTCCTATCGACACGTCGTCGTGAACGCGCGCCACAACAATGAGTCTCTAACGAGGCCTCGCGCGATGACTGTCTTCGACGTCCCGTCGGCTATATGTATATCTATACGCTGCGCGTCCTTGCGCGTTTACGTAAGTACAGCGGCAGCAGATGCCTCACGGGACGCGTTACGCAAAAGGAGCCGCACTTATATTGTGCTTTTGTGTTCTGCAGACGCGCCATTCGCCTCGGTGCGCGCGCGAATTGTGAGGGAATGCCGCGCGCTTTTTCGGGTAGATGAGAGAGACACAAGGGCGATATCAGACTCGTAATGGTGAGCATTGACGTAGGAATGGGAACGTATAGAAAATGGTGTCCGTTATAAGAAGTGTCAATTGAAAATTCATGACGCGTAGGTATATGTAACGTGCGACGTGGAATGAGTCATTTTGATAATTATGTAAATGAGTGAAATGTCACAATTGCGGTTTTCTCGTGACTTCATTCATTAGAGAATTACTATAACCGAGCATCGTGAGATTCGCTTGGAATGTAATACATTGCCTTTATATGAGTAATAATTCACTTCTCGTGTATAAAACAACCGATTAATGTAGAAATCATGTGTTTTCTTCGAGAGAAATTACAGTAATTTTAAATGTGTGATTTCATTACTTTATAATAGTGTGCATTAAGATCTTAATTTAACCCACTTTGTCACCAAATTTAAGCGAATAATTCAACGGTATAAACAATAAATAAAATATTTTTAATGTCTGTAGTTTGTATAATGAAGAGTACAGGAGGTGTTGTGTACGTGCGATAAGTGGATGTCATAATTAAACCTAATTTATGGCGGCTGAGACTTTATACAGACAAATATTCACATGGTGTCAAAACAAATATAAAGTAAATTTTATAGCTTGACATGTAGGAAACAACAAATTATCTGTTCCCTAGAGATATATGTACTCTACTTATTGTTATAATAAAATTATTTTATTATTTTTAAAAACCATTGATATATATAAATATGATTATTTTTTTTTTTGCGATAATCTCGTTTTGGTATCAATAAGTTATAATCTTTTCAATCTTTTTACAGATATTTTTTACAATATAAATCAATGCGAACAATGCCCATGCGAATAATACTTGTACGGAAAAATAAAATTATGTGCTTATATAAGCGATGCTCGTGTTAGAAGAAAATAATTATTTTCAATTATCGTAATAAAAGCATATCATCATTTTTGCCTTAAATGGGTTAACAAGAAATATTACAAAACAAGTGTGCATATAAGAAACCAATAATTAAAGACGCGCAAAATTGTTTTTCGCGCGAATTAATAAATTGTATATGTAGCTTGTAAAGTTATCCTTCCCAGACTATAACGTTACATAAAAGGAAATTTTCATCGAACTAAAAAACAAGCTTAAAACGCAACCACGCGAATTACGAAAATTGAATTCATCTTTTTTCATTAATGATTTCCGTTATAATTAAAACTCGTGCAAATCCCATTTTTGTCAATCGCTATACCGATTTCGCGACGAATTCAAAAGCTCGCGCGACCGTCGCTTTTTAATTACGCCGCGCGGTCACATACACATGCATACATACATATATATACATACATATATACGCAAAAAGGACCCCCGTCACCGACTCGCCAAAAAATCAGAAAGTAAAATCTCGTAGCCCGCGCGCGGTCGCGAGGCGCATTTTGTAAAAGGAGTGTGCGCGAGCCACGGTGCACGCTTCGTTTATCTCCTTTTCGCAGCTCTCTTCTCCTTCGCCTCCTCTTTTTATACTCCTTTTCACGAACCGGCTCGAAACGCGTGTTCCCGTCCAATTAGCATTATCTACTCGTACGATTTTCCCTCTCTCTGTCTTTCTCATTCTCGCATTATCCTCTGTTCCTGCGGCTGCTGCGTCAGCAGCAACCTGCTTCTGCCCGCGCGCGGCGACACATGCGCAGATGCGTGCGAATGCGAGAATAAGAGTTATTGCCGGCCGCCGGGAAATATTTTGCGTGTGCGCGCGGCGAAAGTTTTAATTAAGAGAGCGAAGTCGAGCGTGTGCGCCGCATATATGAGGTTTCCAAGCTTTTTCGACCCACGAGCTAATTTAAGTAATGTGAGAAAGAATATTAATAATGGCTGGGGGGAGTATAATTGTTGTAATAGTATTGTATCCAAATGGTTTTGTCTAATAAGCTGTAACAGAATTTTCTGTATTCTATTTTTTTTTTAATTTATTTTTTTTTTGAAAAAGCAGAACTTGAAGGTGAAATATAAACGGTTTTACAGATAATTGTTGTAAAACGAAAAAATTATATGTGTCAGTTGAAGGCTAACGTGTCTGGATGATCGATATTTTTCCATTAACAATATATTGTAGAAATAATTTAACATCGAATATACATTTTTCCAATATATTGTAACAATACATCTGCTAAAGTTAAATAGACGGTAGAAAATGAGAACGTAAATATTCTATGATCTAAATCAATATTGTACATATTGATATTTCATCAGCTTCGAAAAGTTAAATTTAATATTCATAAATTTTTTAATTCTTTTTCCGGAGGTAAAATAAAAACTTCCGGATACGTAGAGAATACATCTATTACAAGTGTTGAATGATTAAATACGTTGAAATATTTATTACAAAGTAATATTATATATAGTAAAAGTACACGCAAGCTTTACATCCTTCTCTGTAACTAATGGATGTCTTTCTGTTTTTGTTTCAGGTGAGTTTACGATCGTCTACGCGCTTCTTGTCATGTAAATCGATAGTAGGCAGATCTTATCGGTGAGTTTCGATTTCTATGCTGTGATTTGAACAAACGCGCGGCGTGACTCGACAATGTCGTCCCCCAGCTGTGTTAAATTATAAACTATACTTACTGCTCGTTACGGCTGCGCGAGCCGCAGCTAAAGTACCGTTTCACAAGCCAACAACGAAGAGATTTTACTTTGTACTTTATAACAGACATCATTACTTACTTGGAAGTACCTCGAAGAAAATCGAAAATGTATTCCGGGAGAATGCGAATATATTATATGCAGATGCGCGAGAGCGCGTACCCGACTATACCTTTTTCTAATTTACAAGCAAAAACAATAGCGCGTCAGGCTTCGTCGAGGTGTCGAGAAAAAAAAGGACGTTAGAGCGCGCGCATCCTGGAAAAAGGAGTACACAAAACGCAGATTTGCATAAGGACATGCCGCAGACAGGAGCACGAAAAATAGAGATTAAGATAGCGCAAAAAGGTGAAAAGGAGAGGCTTTGTCGCCTGACAAAAGCCGCGAGGATAAGACGATTCTCCTCTCGTACATATTTTTCTCTCTTTCTGCATATCGCGTCTTGCCTGCGCGTCCTGCTCGTGATGCAAATAAGAGCGTCTCTCGCTGTACGAACAACGGCTGCTTTCACCAAATAAAAAATCACGAGCAGCGCATAGGAGTCTGTTAGCTTTTTTCGCGCTCGCGCTCTTGTGGCTTTTTATCAGGAGCACTCGTCGGGTCGTTGACCTCAAAATCGGACGTTTCTTTCTTGCAAGCTTGAAATAGAGTAGAATAGAATAAAAAAATATCAGAATGCCACTCAAATATACTCGCTTTAAAATACAATAGCTCAACGATCCGCTTCAGATTGCTATACACAAAAGGTGTTAATCATAGACCATGCAAATCTCCATCTCGAGTTCAGAAAAAGAACTCAATTTGCATTAAACGTGATCAAAAGCGTTCATCTCGAGGTCTTTTTCGTAGTAGCGCGCGCTTCTCTGCCTCTGTTTACCTTATTGGGCGTGAAATTGGCGCTCGAAAAAGCCTTTTTCTCCGCGCTGAAGAGTGAAGAACGCGCGGTATCCTTTTCTCGAGCTTCCTCGGCTTCCTCTCGCGTCTCGTAATTATTCTGCTCGCTGGCCTGAAAATCCTCAGGCCCGTGTCACTGTCTGCGCGCGCAGCTGCGCGTCGAGCTGTTTCCAGCGCATTCGTCTGCATCGACAGCTCGCGCGGAGCTGTATAGAAGTACTTTGCTTGCGGGATTTCGAGTCCGATTTGGAGAATACGTGCGGGGGAGTTGCGGTTTCGGTCACGAGGTTTGCGATTTTTATAGAAGAGCTCGCAGATAGTTGGGAAACTCGAAAGTGGGTTGCTTGTTGAGAATTGGAGCGATGGATTAGTTTAAATTTATATATAAATTATAACATTAGAAAACGTCTTTTTTCAATTTATATTGCTTATATTATACTTTCATTTGTATAAGTATGCGTGCAATATTATATCTGACTTAGAGAATTAACATAAATGGTATATGGTATTTTTAATGAAGTATTAATCCATATTATATGGTTTTCTAATTCGTTGGAATTAGAAATTTGCATAAAGAAAAGAAGATGAAATAGTATGAGAGAGATTGAGGATTTTATATATTTCTGATATGCATTTGCGCTTTTTGTTCTTGGTTTTATGATAACTTTCATCTTCATAACGATTCGCAATCCATATATAATAAATAATCATGTCATGTGTAACGATTCTTTTCACCATTTTAGACTATTTAGAAAAACTAAATGAAGTTGCAGGATTCTTTTAGTAGCAAACTTTTTATTACTAAATTATTATTATGCGACTATTGCAATTTCGTGAAAAATAATTTTGTATTCTGTATTTATACTATATTCTATATAAAAATAAGATCCGTTACGATAAGTTCAGTGAGATATTTCACATCATAAATATAAATATTACATTCAATTCTTCAATCTATCGCAATGTCTATATACATCAATATATTTATTAATTTCTATTAAAAGTGTCGAACAAAGTATATATATAATGAAAGGCTACTATTTCGCAAAAACACCATTTAGAAATTTTTTTTTTTTTTTTTACACCACTACTAGCCGCGACAATAGACTGTCGCAATCGGACTTTTAGCTGCTGGAATGTGCAGAGTGTCAAGCGGAAATAATAGAGATATAGTTATAGTATACGTATGCTTTTAATGACGAAGACATATTTCATGCAGTACACATAATTCGTAAGATAATCTCAAAGGAAATTGCTTAATGTCGCCTGCGTAAACAGAGTACATCAGAGTTCAATGATTTCTTCCAAGTCCCCTGACCTCGCTTCGCGCCGTTGCATTGGCCAATTTCCTTCGACAGTTTCGCGCATGAAAATTAGCGATCTTGATAGCGAAGATTTCGTAAATTTTCATATCGGCTGATGAATATACGATTGCTGCAATGGACAGTGCAAAGTAGCTAATACTACTTTTATAATAAATCTTTCCTAAATATAATTAACAATTAATTAAAATCTAACCTAAGAAAAGAAAATTAAGATTCATTATATCGTGTTTTGATTTGATACTCTTGCAAGGATTGTGCAAGTATATTATTCAAAATAAAATATTCAAAACAATAAGCAATAAATTATCCTTTTTCCGTTACACACATAAGAGAATATTATTTAAAGTTTATTTTAAAATGCATAAAATAACTTAACTTGAATGGATTGGCATGTATTTTATGCGTTCGCTGTTCTTACTGTAATATTCGTTAATTGATAGAACACTACAATCATGCAATCACCAGTAAAATTAGTAAACGATTAGCATTAAAACTTTGTCTCTCGCACGATTATTATAATTTGACACAACAGAATAATATTACATGTATTAAACTTAACGATATATTTCCTAGCAAAGTACTTAAATTATATAACCTAAACTTCGTAGCATAATTGATTGCCTTAATCTCCGAAGGCACACTCTCACGTATCCGAAGGAATAAATTTTCCACTCGAATTGCGCTCCCCTCAAAAGTTACAATACCCAACTCGCGCATCGTCGTAAACTCGAGCACGAAATTTCGCTATAAAAATAAATTTCGGCATTTGCACTCGTAGATATCTACGTATAGGCACGTGCGTAACGCACCGAATTGCAGCGAGCGATAACGCGAGGACTGTCGCTTTGCATAACTTTATTACGAGATAAGTGCGCAAGCTCTCTCTCTCTCCCAAGCGTCGGATGCGTTTATGGTGCTGCCACTGCCGCCGCCGCCGATGCAAGAGTCGAACCGTTAAGTTTTATCGTGCCACCCCGCGTGCATGCGTATATATGTGTGCGCGCGCGCCAAAGTAATTGGAAGATTACGCGAATAAATCTCTTTCGAAGGCACTTTTTCGAATTCCCCTTTATTTATGGCTCCTTTATGGCGCTGGAGGAGAAGAAGATCAAATTCGTTCGATGATAAATTGCGCCTGCTCGCGCCTGTTGCGTCCTTTTTTTATTATGACAGATTAGTATTAGTTGAGTGATAAACTGTGCGAGGAGTATAAATAATATATACGGTGGGATTGTGTCAACGTCAACTGTCTTAGTTGTTTGCTGTTGTTAGATTAAATAATAAAGGATATTATCAAAATGATGATAATAAAAGACGAGGGATTTCGAGAAAAAGAGGAGAAAATGTATTTTGTTAATGTGAAAATGATACATATTATATAGAAATTAATTAAATAAAAGAAATTCCATTTCACCGTGGCTCTTCATTATGTGTAGAAATGACTTATTCATTTCTCAATCCTCAAATTACCGAATATAACGCTATAGGGCCGGCCTTAGGCCGTCAGACCGACATCATAATTTGTAGCTCGCGTGACAGTAAATATATCCTAAACGAAAGCGAGATCGATTTTTCGTTCCTCAAATTCACTTCTATAACTGGCGGCGGTCTGGGAACTTTCACATTTGGTCCATTTTAGTCTTTCCCTTCGCGTGAACTACATATCACATTCTCGACAGGTCAGTTTAACAATTGGCTGGTCAGTGATTTATTGTACTGTACACTAAAGGAAATTTCTAAAAATAATCAGCCATTTGATTAGAATAATATTTGAACTGTCTACTTTAGTTCTTTATCAACTTTATACGTTGTATATATTTAAACATTCATCATTCACACAGGTATTTTTACAAAGAGTGTTCCAACAATAGAGAACTTTTAACTTTTACTTGTACAAAGAGACGCGCAGCACCTTTGTTTAGAAATTTCTGTAAAAACAAAAGCGTAGACGAAGTTCCAGGGAAAAAAAAGATTGCTCAACGATGAGTAAAATTTGCTTTAAAAAAATTCAAATAATATACGTCCGGAACCCTCTCGCATGACTAATTCCACCAATATACACCCAGTTCTTCTTCCGAAAGCCGCTCGACTATAATCACAAAATCAATCTCACCTAATTTAGTGCCGGGAGCAAGTCGAGCGCGTACATGTTCGATTAATATTCATTAATACCGCTTCTGGCCGCTCGAATCTGCCTAAGAGCCGGAAAATTCGGCCGATCGAGAGATTCCCGGTAAACCTGTCTGAAAAAAAGGTCATATACCGTTCGGACAATGAAGGACCGCATCGCGGCCCAATTCCCGCGCGCGGTGTGTGTACACATATAATATACACGTTCACGCGCCGTTATGTGAGCGGGAAAGTCTATACACACGGGAGTGCGGAATAAAAGATAACTGTCGTGTAGTGGGAAGTTTTTCTCCTTTTTCGTGTTGGAGAAGTCGCGTCTAGTTTGTACTTTTATACTTACTCGATCGCATGTTGTAAGAGTGGCGCCGCGAAGGTTGCGATGTTATCTCGGACTTTTGGGGGGCTTGAGTAAGTTCGGGAGTGCGTGCGGTGCACGTTTTTGGAAGGTTTTGTCACACGTGTCGGCCGCCGAGGAGTGATTTATTTTTCAAATTGCTTAGAATTAAACAAAGGAAAGAGACGTATTTGCGTTTCTAAAACGGGATAAGGTTACGACTTTTTGCGGAACTTAATGCGGGCGTAATTCTTTTTACGACGTATACGTCTCGCGGTTTCCGTTTTCGGGCTCGAATGTTACGTTTTGATGATTCAATCTCGTGTTTGAAACAGCTTGACTTTTTTGTAACCCCGACATTTATAAATATCTTTCAATCCATCAAATACAGTTTCTTTTCAAATCTAGTAAATTATTAAAACTGTTGATATTATTGTTACATAAAACCTTTTTTTTCGCTTTTTAAAAAAAAGTAGTAGAGAAGTATCGTATATCAGCATAAGATTTAAAGTGACAGTGAGAAAATTTAAGTGCGATAACTCCGACAATCGCGTAGAAGCGATATACCCTCGCACTGCACGTATACGAAAGATTTGTACGTCGATGAGCCTTAAAGAATGGGTTATTTACGCCCGGTTCACAAAGGCACAGAGAGTGAACAGCGTAGGAACATAAATCACTCCGCTCGTAACGAACTGAATGACAAATGTCGCTCGAACGAGTTTACGTGGTTTTGCGACTTTGTTTGTAGGGTGTCGTGAACGATGTACCGCAAGCGACCCGTAACTTATTCCGTTTTCCTTCGTTAATAAACTTCTGGTTATTATTTTTTTGGCATGGGTGGGTTGCTACCTTTTTACTTTTGCTTTAAATTAATACATAATACATTTATGCAATAAAGAATTCTAACAATTATGTTAGTTGTGTGGTTGTGTAGATATCACAACTATAAATTTCTTATTCTTTTTGATCGCATTATTTTTTAAATATTTTAGCTTTCTATTTTGTATAAAGAATAATAAAATACTCTTGATTTGAATTCGACCTTGATGTTTTAAACATGGTCACAAAGAGATAAGAAATATACTCGTTTAAAATTATAACACACAGCTTATATGAAAACAGCTTTGTATCACGCAAAGTCCCTATCCCGTCGGCGCTTTGGTAAATCATTTATTTATATACTATATACTACAGTAAATAATTTCACATCGCAGCTTTTCTCGATACAGCACCACCGCAGCACTCAGCGCCGCGTAAACCAATCTTTTTCGCCTCTACAATAATACCAGTGATCTCGCTTATATATATATATATATATATATATATATATATATACACTCTCGAGTAAATCACGTTCCCTGTTTTTCCTCGCTCTGCACCCGCGCACACCGCGTCGCCCGGGGCGCACAAGCCCACTCCGTGTACCGCAATTACGCGCCGGTAGTACACTTTTTCGGCTCGCACGCATCACGCGATATTCTAACGAAAAAAAAGAACAGCAACATAGGATCGATGCGTATATATACGGCTTGTGTTGGCTCTTCCCACGGCTTTCCGCTCCTGCTCTCTCCACTTTCATGCGCCGGCATGTGATACGCGAGACTCGCTCGCTCGCATACACATACACACGCGCGTGCGTATATTGGCGTGAGTCACGTTTTCCAAACTCGTTTTCTCGCTCTTGGTTTTCTTCGCGCGTCGCGTGATGACGAAGTTACGCTGCCGCCGGCGAACGAAAGTCGTGTACCTATATATGCGCGCGGTAGTGTGTGTATGTTTTTTACCAATTTGGTGTTTTTTCTTTTTTCGGTGAGCTAAAACCGTTCAATTTCGCGTGGATCGAGTTTTTGATAAACTTTGAGGGAAAATGTTATTTTAGTGAGAGAGATGTTTGTCGAATTAGAAGCGGGTCGAGAGAAAGGTGTATAAAGTGTGGTTTCTCACTCTTTTTGTTCGCGGTGTGACGCGCGAGCGGGAATTTAACGATTATGAAAATTTATTCGATCGCTTAAAGTGTCAGATGCGCCGACTCAGAGCGACGTCAACTGGAGGATATATATTTTAATTAGCTTTAATAAAGGTAATAAAGGTTGAGGCACGGTTGTCGACTCTACTACTTTTCATGTACAGAGTTTTAAGATAATTAATTTCGAAAGGTCCGCTTTGTTTGAGAATTAAACCCCTTTTTATTACAGTTATAGGTATATATAAGTGAAATTACATATCATTTTATTATTGCGAGTAAGCGAACGCTTCCTTTTTATTATTATATGAGATATGAAATATGAATGATTCATTGTACGAGTCATCTGTTCGTAAATAAAAAATTTATTTTAATAATATTCATTGTAATCTATTCTTTCATTAAATGATCTATTCCTATTGTTAGAAATACTCGAAAAGTTTAAAAAAAAATTTGGTTCTATACCATAACCGCAGACTAAAGATCTGTTGCAATAATAATAGACTGATGTAAATTTTAAATGCCGAAGAATTTCGCTCACGGCGATTCTGTCATTATTCCGCTCTACTTTTGCACTCTCTCTCTGATGTAACCTCGCGTTTTAGAACTCCAAAGAGCCGCGGAAACTGGCCAATATAAGAGCTGATTTGAAATTCAATAGCGAACATTTATTTTCATTGTTCGCTAATCAAACTCGTTTACCATACACCCAACTATCAATTTCGATGTAAATTAACGACAGACGAAGAAACAAATTTTCAGATAGTTCCCATAGAGCGGCTTCTACACGATATTTCCCATAAGCTAAACGTCGGAAATTTCTCCTTCAATCCAACATCCTCCTAACGGCGCTACGAATTAGTTTACCTATATGTTTACCCCCTCCAGCGTAGTTCCCATCAACGAAAAACCCACATTACTCAATCTCTCGCGGATTCGAGCCACACGAACAACATCCTTATACATGCCTCCCACGTAATAACCGGCGACGCACGCGGCTGTATACCTCCGTAATCTTCGTCGCGGCTACGGCGCTCCGGGGGAGCCGAGAGTCCGCTGCACCGCTGCATCATATATAGAACGCCGCGTGCGCGCATATCGCGCGCGAAGAAGTTTAAGACCCGGGCGTGCTGCGACACCGATGTAGTTTGCGTATAAATAGACGCGCATAAATATACATATGCCAGCGCTGCGCGTCGCACGCACGCACGCCGAGGGATTAAGAGCGCGCGCACGCGAGTATAGCGCAACGAGAGACAGAACTCGGATTCTTTGTACGCTAACTGCCGAGCTGCTGGTCTTTATTTCTGGGCGAGGGCCTTTGTCGTTGGTATAGGAGGACGGCTGTTTAGGTTCGGCAGCTACGGAGAGGAAGGAAAAATTATGCTAAGCAGGGTGTTAGCGGATGCTGGAGAGGTTCAACTGCGAGTCTAAGTGGTGCGGCGTGTTGGGTGAATTTACATAGGAGAGGTTTTGAAAACGGTGACGAACAATGACTCGCGCTCTTGTTGCGTGTGTTGTTGCGATTTTATGAATATCGAAGTAGTTTCTGGATTATGAGGTGTGGAACGGTAGATGTATATCGGGAATATTTCGTTATTGGGATTTGAATTTGTTTAGTGTAACATAGGAAAATTTTATTTATGCAATGATTATAATTATTTACATACAATTCTTAAAACAGGAAATATGGTAGAAATATTACCGTAGAAACTTATTTTTACACCCGAAACGTGCCGTCAGACACATAATATAGATCTTTTTAGTTATTTTTTCTTAGAGTTCTCGATCATGAATTCCCTTTATAATAATGATGTCCTAATTGTTTGATATTTCAAAAAACAACGATTGCATTTAACAAGTCGAGTGAAAAAATATGAATTCCCCAAAAAATATCACGCATTATAACCAGAAATTTATTAATATTCGCATAATTGAATCCCGGCATAATAGCCACACTTAAGAATGTTTCTCATAATAATATACAAAAAGGCAACAAACAAATTGAGGCTCAAATAATTGGCCGCAGAACTAGTTTACGAGTTTAAACGATGCATTCTTCGACTCATCCCGCGTGCCTTTATACCTTCATTACCTGTCGTTTGTCCATTTCCTTTTTCCCCGCGCTTCTTCGCGCGCTTGTGCAGCAGCGTCCTTGACTGGCGATTCTCGATCGTTTATCCGCTCGCTCTCGCATATTTACAGCTGGTTCGGCGCCTTGCTATATTTAGCAGCCCGCAACACGCCTGCGTATACACATACACGTCAAACTGTTTAAGTCGTCAAATGGGCAATTAATATTCTTTTCGCCGTGGGTGTGTTTTATCGGATACACGCATGCGCGGTTTTGCTCTCTCTTGCGCGCGCGGATATGTAGGTTTGTTGGGTTATTTGTTGCAGTGTGTATGTTGTTCGAGCAAACAGTGGAATGTTTTAACTGTTTGAGTTCGCGTAAAATCTCGTCTTTCGTGTTTGGTTTAAGTTCGCTTCAAGATGCAAGAAGACGTTGGGCAAGTTTATTGGCAAGAATGACTTTATGGCTTATTAATGAAAGGCGATTTCGACATACGAAGATTTATTAGTTTTGTAGTTTTGCAAGATAAAGTTTATTTATTGCTAAAAATCTTGAAATTTAAAATAAACCATTCTGCAACTTTCACGAATATGTATATACAAGGATCTATAAATAAACTCCCCCGCACGAAACCAATCAGAATAAAAAGATGTAAATTCTTCCTTTATTATACCCTTCGGGCGCGCAATTCTCTCGCCTCTTTTTTTTTCTCTCTGTGACGACCGTAATACTCTTGTCGCGCCGCTCGGCCACGTCGGGCTCTTCTCGCTCTAGAAAGGGTGAAAATTGCCGGTACCGCGTAATGAAGCGCCGATCATAGGAGTCGCGCACGGTGAAATTGCTTGTGTTTCGATGCGGGAAGAAAAGCACACTTTAATTTGTATTTATATTCTCGTCGAGTTTATTTTAAGGTGAAAGAAGTGCAGTTGAGTTAAAGTACTATGTGTATTTTTGTACTAGACTTGTATAGTTAGTTATTATACTCGTGGCGTGTGCTGAGAAAAAATGGATTTTATAGTTAAAAATTGCTTCTCAATAAAAATTTAGACTAGTGAGTTTATTTTCGATTTTTTGTTCTATAGTTTTCCCCTACAATTTTTGCATAAAATGTGTAGGAAAATGTATGACTTCATCTATTTCAGACAAACCTGACTGTTTTTATAAGTTTTTATCAAATTATTTTCGTTATTAATTAATAACATGGTTTTATACTGCAAAGCACAAATTAAAATTGTACATTTTTCCTATCTGTTTGGAGAAAGTATTTCCTTTTTTATGAGCTTCACTAAATTAGATTAAAATAAGATTTAATTAAAGTATTTTATTGTGATGAAAAGTTTAAGCACTGGGGCTGCAAACAAAAGTTTATGTAACGGAAATTGTTGGTAAACACATAGGTAGTCTCAGCAAATTGTACTGATATCGACTTACAGAAATACTATACAGACATGTTAGTAGAGAAGACGATTATATCTACCTTAAGAAAAGAAGCAGAACAAAGAAGTAATGGATACTAAAAATAAAGTTACGGGACAAAAGACATAAGTCAATGCGCATTATACTCAAAGATCGTATACATCAAATATATTCACTTGAACTAATAAACATTTAAATAATAACAAGAAAAATAAATATTTTTTATTTGATCAAATGAGTTGAAATGAAATAAATACTGCGTCGTTAAAAACAATTTTTAATGTTTCGTACTAAATTAAATAATCTATGCATTTCAAACTAATATGAGATTTGGTCGAGAAAATTTCTCCATAACGCTTTCCTTTTCGGAACATTTCACTATTACACTGTAACATAATTAGGTTGAACAAGAAAAACTCTTTTGTTATTAAAAATTGCCGATAAAAGACAAAGGATGAAATTTTACCCAATTTACATTCAATAGAGACATCTCAGGCATTATCTTGATACATCTATGATAGATCGACGTTTCTCAAATCCTCATTCACTCACAAAACACTGTACTTCCTTCCGAAAAAACTATCTCTCCTATCACACCAACGGATCTCTCTCGATACTGACCGAACTGTAAAGAACCATTCGGGAAACTTCGAGAGAAACTGCGATCTCTGTCTACCCACACCATAAAAAAGCGCCCGATAAGCTCGTAACTCGTGTATATAAAAGACGGCGACGCGCTCATAGAACGGGTGCAGAGAAGTGAAAGAGATATACGCACATCGAAGATCGAAGACGCGTCATCACCGTAATCGGATGCAATTAGCGTCGGGCCATTAAGAGCGCGCCGACGGCGGCGGCTGCAGTATAGTCGTCTCTCCTCGCGGCGCTTTTCGATAACGCGGAGTCGCCGGCGCCACGCGCGCGGCTTTTGTATTTTTCCTCTTATTTTTTTCATTCCGTGATTTTCCCCGTCCCGCCGTACTTATATACATATATATGCACGGGGACGCGCTGCAGAGCTCGGAGAGTTTGTTTGCTCGCTCGCTCGCTCTTGCGTTTTCCATTGTGAGCTGCGGCGACCGATGAATCGCTGGTGAAATTTGTCGACGCGCGCGTGTATTTGTGCGCTGCTGCGCTGCACTCGAGTGTTTGAAAAGCCTGTTTAAAGCGCATTGTGAGCCATTGTCGTGGATAAAGTCAATATACAAATTAGCCGTATAATTAAAAGCTTTTCGCGTGATCACGAACTTTCGTTTGTTCGGTTTCGCGTAAATTAAGCGTTGAAAGCTTTGGATGGAGGTGTTTGCGTAAAAACCGACAACCGTTAAGTGTTAATTCAAATAAATGCACTCGGTTTATTTATGATTTTAAATTGTAAATTGGAAAGGTGATTTATCTATATAGCCTATATTTATCGTGATATTTTATCAGATCAGATGAAAAATTAATCTAGATATATCTAATATAATTCCCATCAAACCGTATCGAGAAATTCCATCTTAGTATATATGTAATCAATAAGCTCCTAAGCGATAATTTTTTTTATTAAGTGTGAGAGAGTTACTCAATTTTCTTAGATAATTAAAGTATATCAATCATTTTGCATTTTTCTGATATTAAAGCCTTACTCTACGTCTTCTTTGCTTCTATAAAATTATTAGTTGAATCAAAAGAATGAATTTCTATGCAAATCATCTCCACCGGTCTAACTATTAATTATGTAAATATAAGCCTTTAAACAAATGTAAATCACTGGGCATTTGCTCATTTGCACTTATAAGCAGTATCAGTTGCACAGTTACGACTGCAAATCAGGCGGCAAGTCGCGCCGCGCTTCGCGGTGGTTCTCCGTCTGGTATACAAAATCGATAAATATAACAATGCTCTCGCGCGGGTATTAATTATTCTCAGAACTATAATTAAATTTGATTGTTTTTCTATCTATAATTAGCATGAGCGTAGCTAGCGCACGAGTATAATTACAAGAAAAAATGGCGCCCGGCGCAGAATCTTCAAAATAACAGGTCTCCATCCGCGTGAAAGGAACCGTATAACTTGCTCGCGTACAGCCTAGTTTTTTCTCCTAATCCTCTCAACGCGCGCGCGC